>VYZQ01067894.1:1277-15293 GCA_013400655.1 Mystacornis crossleyi | reverse complement strand
GATACAGACTATAACTCCGACTAGAATAAGGATTTACAGGATGAAGTTTCCTAAAACTCACCTTTTAAAGACTTCAAGTGCTGCACAGCCATCCGTAGCACTGTGAGTTTGTCCAGCTTTCGGGCCATGGGATTGCACTGTGGTATCATGGCAGACAATTCCTCTATCAAATTATTCATTTTGTCTCTTCTTCTTTTCTCTGTTTGACTGTGAGCCTCTCTAAGAAGAAAAATTATTTTTTAAGAAACATTATGGGGAAGATTTTCACTATAATATTCAATTCAGTTTTGGGAATGGAACTATCACAAGTACTACCGCAGTGAGACAGTTTTTCATATGCTACTTGCATTGGACAATTCAACTGGATTCACTTCAACAAAGATAAAATGGTCCCAATAATTAAGTGAAATACCGAGGAGAAAAGATATCTCAAGCAACAACTTGATTATATTTGGCAAGAACAAGAGGTTATGAAGAGTTATAAAAGTTAAACCCTTCTTGCAACCCTTGCCGTGCAAGCGATGACTTGGACACCTCAGTGTATCCCAAAGAACTCTTGATGCAACTGGGAATGACTGGAAGACATTGCTGCTCCCACCTCTGCCTGGCCTCTTGTAACTAAGACAGGGTGTTCACTGTGCTGCCTTTTAAAAAACCCCACAGCAATAAACATTACTTTTACATATGCTTCTAAGAGATGGAGTGGAAACTGGAAGAAAAAGCTGTGCCTCGTGTAATTTACCAGAAGTATCTCCGAAAGCTTTCCCTTTCCTGGTGAAGTGGTACAAAGGCTGTCTCAGGTTTCATCTCTTGGTAAGCCTGACAAGAACTCAGCCACAGAAAGAGCTTCTCTTGGCCAGTTTTCATCAGAAAACTCCTTCTAGGGCACATGACTGCACACCACAGTGTATTTGGAGCTCAGGTCACCTTTTCTTTGCTTCTTTCTAGTGCAGTATGTCAGCTTTTCAGCCCATCTCCTCCTCTCTAACATCCCCCAGCAGATCAAGGAAAGTTTAATTCACTCTCTTCCTCCTTATCCAGAAGGCAAGCCAGCCACTCAATTAAAACCCACATGATTTTTTTTTTCTGATTGAGGCCAGACACAGTAGCATAGTTACGCAAAATGAGGAATAAGTTTTGGTTACTTGATCTTCAAAACTTTTCCTGCAACAGAAGTTATTAAAGGTAATAAAGTTAACTACACCTAGCCTGTTCAGAAAGAACACAGTACAGTTTTAAAGATCTACTTGTCTACTATTTTTATTATTAAAAAAAAAAGAATGCCTTCACCACACAATTAATTCTGGGTCATTTTGCCAAGCATTCAGCTTTTCTCTCTCTAAAGCCTTTTCTTCGATTTAATTTTTTGAGTTAAGCTCAGATCCATGGGTTCACCCAGCTCTTTATGTCAGGTAGGAACAATCAAGTAATATCCTGTGTTTGCTTCTTGAACTGTGAACCTCAGGAAGACAGATACAAGCATTCCAGGAAAGGGAACAACCTTCCACATCTCTGAGGGTCAATAAGGAGTTACAACAAACTGAACAGGTGGGTGCAGAAATCCAGGGGATGACTGGATGATTCAAAAAGCCTTCTGTTGCTTGCCCCAGCCCCAGAGGGGAAGGGAGAAAAGCAAGTTCCCCAAGAAGCTTGCGACAAGAAACACTGGAAGGAGATAACTGATAAGAAAACCTCCAGAGACCTCTGTACTGATTCTTTTTCCCTCCAACTAATGCACCAAAAAGGAAAAAATTAACAATATCACATAAAAGCCATTAAAGCAACGTACAACAATCTTACAGAGCAATCTGGGATACTCTGTGAAGAAAAAAAATTTTGAAGTGAAACTGTAAATATATCTTAGAATATTTTAGTTTCTTTAATTTTGTTTCAATTATAGGAACACTTTGTAATTACTAGCTAGCATACTATCTAAATAATACTTCTGACAGCACGCTGAGTGGATTATGTATTTCTGGTTTGACATCTCTGCTCACATGAAAAATGAAAGACTTATTTTTAAATTGACTTTATAGCACAGCTCTGGTTTTATTATGTGGCTTGTCTGTAGTTTAAAATATCTGTTTGGCTGAACTGTGGTCACACAGCATTTCAAATCTTGCAAGTGCTCTATGTGAATTTCACTTTATGTGAATTCAAAGTTCAATGGCAAAACTTGAATACTGCCCTATACAAAAGCTTGTTCCAGAACAAGAAATCTTTGTTATGCTTTAGCCAAATCCATTTCCATGTGGAATAAATTTTAAATACCTCCAGCAGCAGACAAATCTAGGAAAAACAATTCTCAAATTCATACAGATGAAGGATCAGCTCCTTATACATGACTTGGGTGTACTGCATTTAATTCTCACATTAAAAACTTCAACATTGTGTTTTTGCTAAACCATCTGAGATATCCTGCAGCAACTTTTATTAAAATCAGTAGCAAATAAAATCCTCAAGGAGGCCTTAAAAATTACCATACATTTGGCAAGGAAAAGGAAAAGCTTACTGTTAAAAGCTGGGGATAGTTTTACTGAACATTACCCACAAACTCATATTTTACTATTGTGAATCTCAGTATTCACTGGCAAAAAGTATTTCCATTGTAAATTAGTACCTGAAATCTTTTACTTTAACATGTTCTTCATCTTCACTCCTAGAAAAAACAAGATACAGAGCTTTACATTACATATTTAATACTGGGCACTTCTTTCCTTATACAAAGTCCCAAAGATAGAAAATGCTACAAATTTACTATGGCTCTGTCAAAAGCAAACCCACAAAATCCCTAAACCATGACTGACCTAGCAAGTGATGCATAACAGAAAGAGACCAAAGCACAACTTGCAATATTCACAGTTGTGTGAACACATTAAAGGGATATTGCATAATTATGGGGCTTTTTTTATTCTGGAGACAACATTCAAATAACTTAAGACTAGGCTTGATTTTATCTTTTTGTTAAAAATTTTGTAAGAGATACTATCTATTTATGTTTTTATTTCTAATACCTTACTGTTAAATTAAAGAACAAGCAATCCTAAATAACATTTAAAACAGCTCAAAAAACCTAAGCTGTTTCCCATACCCTACAGCAATGACGGGAAAGTCATAAAGTCATAAAATTGTAAATGAAACACAGTCCTAAGTGTCTGTAGCACAATAAACACTCTGCAACAGGAAACCATAAAGGATGATTCAAACGAGGGCAATGAGCTTTTCTTCCCCTATGACCACTGCACTGTTCACCACTCTCTGTGAGAACTCCAGAGCGTGGCCTTGGCACCAGGAGGATCAAGAGGAGAGAGACCAAGCAGGCAGCAGCCGTCTCTCATGAGGAAACCGAAGCAGGAGGATCTTGGAGACCACAGCTTTAAGAAAGCTGCTTCCACCTGTAACTGAGCACTGACCCCAGTGAGGATCCAGCAGCCAAACTAACACACAATGCAGAATCTGGGATCTCACGGGAACCCAGCAATCTTCTAGACAGTCTGATAAACCCAAACACGGGAGGAAGTTTGGCTCACAACACCCCAAGACTTTTATTCATTGGAAATGTTTCAGATTTAGAGGAGTTAGCAATAACTAATATTTTCCTTCCATTTTAAAAGAACCTTACCAGAAATATGCATATACTGTGAATTCCAACTGAATTTACATTCTCTGACCATAAGAGAAGAGGTAAGGAGGAGCCAGACCAGCTGCAATGCAGCATGTGCCCTATTAATTAACTTCCCTTCTCCCTCAGGAGCTCCACTTGGGGAAAAAATCTAGCACAAATCTGCTGCTCAAGCAATCAGTCCCAGCCTTCAACGGATTTTTATAGCCTCTGTCCCACAGCTGTGCTGGTGCTGATATGAATAGCTAAATTAAAACTACCTTGACTACATGAACAGAGGGTGAAATTCCACTTTGTGGCTATAATGTGGGTATACTTAACTGATGCTAGAAAGGACAGATTGGGTATTAATCAGAAAAAATAAAGAATACTACCTTTTCTCTACTTTCTCAATTGATTTATTAAATATACTTCCCCATTTCTTCTAAAATGGAAGCAAATGTTTTAAAGGCAGAAAAGGAGGATTTTTTGTCACACTTCCCATCATGGGCACCATGGAAAAAAATCCACAAAGAAACAACCAATTTTAACCCCAAAGAAAGAATTTTACACTACCCTTGAAGCCATGTACCAAAGAGTGACTTCCCTGCAGAAAGGGACCTGGAAGTGCTGGCTGACAGCAGGTCCCGTTTAAGGCAGTGGGAGGGCAAACCACATCCTGGGCTCATCAAACATCAGATGGGCAAAGAGGTGATTATCCTGCTCAGCGTCCGTGTGCCTTCACCTGGAATACTGTGTGCACTCCTGGGCCCCAAAATATGGGAAGGTGTTTGGTGAAGATGTGAAGGCCCCTGAATGAATTCCGAGGATGGCAACAAAGCTGATGAGGGGAAGTGCTGAGCTCTCCTCCCTGATATCCAAGGATAGGACACAAGGGAATGGTTTAAAGCTGTGCAGGGGAGGTCTCGACTGGACATTAGGAAGCATTTCTTTCCCAAGAGGGTGGGGAAACACTGGAACAGGCTTCCTAGAGGGGTGGTCAATGCCCCAGGCCTGTCAGTGTCCAAGAGACATTTGGACAATGCCCTTTACAACGTGCCTTAAGCTTTGGTCAGCTCTGAAGCACTCAGGCTGTTGGACTGGATGATCATCGTAGGTCCCTTCCAAGTGGAACAGGATTCTATGAAAACACTGCGTGGCTACTTGCAGATAGTACCCAAGGAAGGTATCCAGGTACAGAAAAAGAAAATGCAACAAAGTAATCATGTAATTAACAACCATCCTGGCTCATATATTCCACAAAGCGTTTGCTTATGCTGCATCGTCACCTTGTAACAGCATTATTTTAACATAGTTATTATAGTTCTAATTTAAAAAGCACTTTTAAAGGTTAAAACAACGAAACAAAAAGGCCTACATTCACCAGCCCTGGAAGGTAATAGAGCTTTCCTTTGCCTCCCTAAGTCTTCTTATTGAACTGGTACTTTTCACTCCTTCCCATTCTAAACTTCAATACTAACAAGTTTGGTAAAGCTGGAAGCACAGCATCATCTTAGAAAGAACAATCAGGAACCCTTAACATTGGGTGCACCTATCCATCCTGCTCCTTAGCTGGATGTTTATCACCCCGTGCTGTACACAGACCTGCCCTTGGATGAAGCGCTCCTCAAGGAACCCCACAGCTCATCGAGCCAAACAGCAAAGCGTGACATATTCACAGAACTCAAAACAGAAATGGATTCATTCATTAAAAAGTACCTTTTCTGAGGATCACCATCAGCTTCAACTGTATCCCTGCAGAAACAGGTCATAAAGTAAGCAAAATGGAGTTTGAAGCACAACAAGATGACTTGACAGACCCAAAAAAAACACAAAGTCACAGAAAAATTTTAATGGTAACTCCACTTGATTGGTTATTTTCAGCAAGATCATTAGTCTTAGAACTTAATTTTTTTTTATCATAGAGATCCAAACTTCAGGGAAACACTACTGAGGAACCAAGACTTTTACTGAACAGGTAAAAATCAACAAGTGCTACTGAAAAAGAATGGAGACTCTCTTTTTCCCCCAGAAATGAACATATTGCTGGGGTTTTCAGTTATCCACATGATACGCTTGAATCTCCAAGCTGACACTTACATCAACACCCACAGTGCAGCTTACACTCTGTAGATCAATGGACCACATATGGAAGAAGCAGTGATTAAAGAGAATTGCGTTAATAATCACGAATACATGTAAATCTCCTATTCCCCACCTTTTTAAACATGGATTTTCCACACTAGTTTGGAGATACTTTAGTGCACTACAGCTGTACCTTGTGTCCCTTACTTCTGCCTGATTTACATAGCTTTGAACAGACCACTTTTTTGGTTATCTGGCATCTGGCAGTTACAGAGCAGGATAAAACAGTTAACAGTGTCACCTCAGCAGTCAAGTATGACCCACTTAAAAAGACTGAGCACTACAAGAGGACAGTCCCCATTTTTAGGTCACAAGTCCATCTCCACATTCAAGGAAATGGCTGCTCTGGTCACTGAAACAGCAGTTCTAGATCAAACAACTTAACCTGGAATGTTGTTTTATGCTTGCAGGTAAAATTCTAGTATGTACTTGGGAGACTTCAAACAACTTAAGAACTTGCCTTTACTAGTAGGCAAAGAAGGAGAAAAAAAAAAATCAAGATTGAAATTTCAGCATTAGAGACACATTATCCAGACACTTCAGGCCAGGAAATGGCATTACAGAATCCTACATATATCCCTTGGATTTAAGGATCATTTTTTCTGTTTTTAATAATTGGGGACTGTCAAAGAATACATTTGGAAGACACTGTAAATTTAGCGGTAATAAACAAAGGACAGGATTAGAGAGGAGAAAGGAAGAGGAAAAGGAAAGCCAGTGGCCATGTTGCATAAATAACAGATGAACGTCTCAAATGTCGGTTGAGACAGAGATTTGATTCACTTACTGGTTATCAGAATCACTTCCCTTGCGCTTCCTTGGAATGTCAGGCACAGCAGCGTTGAAGGAAGTGGTGGTGGCAGGCTTAGTGACTGGATTCATCAGGCTGGGCACTCCGCAGGCGACGCATGGGCTCCCATCCACGGAGAACTGATCTGTCAACGAGAATAAAGGCTCAGTGTCCAGCAAGAGCTGCAGCACCGCGCCCCCATTCTGATCCTCACCGTGACAGAAAGTTGCCCGTGTGACACAAAAAGCCAAGGTTGTGCTGCTCCAACCCAAGTCCAGCAAAACGTGCACCAGCTTCCCACAGCGCTGTAATGATCTCACCAACCCGACCGACACGCCAAGGCAACATAAAACAGCTCTCCCCTGACACAACCTCTGCCCTTAAATCCCCCAGCACCTCAGACACCCTGCTGCAAAGGCACCAGCTGTGCCATTTGTCAGCAGATCAAAATACTGTAGCTCAAACTAAACTGAAATTTAAAAATAGGTTGTGAACTATGTTTTTTAATCAAGCTGGATAGCCAAAAAGCGGAAGTTTGCTATAATCATATTTCTGACATAAAATCCACAGTTACACAGAACATCTGCCATGGAAATTGGAAGAGTCTCAAAAATCTTGCCAAGTTCCCTTCACAATTCTCCTCTTAAGGAAAACTGTTGTTTCTGGGAAGGACAGAAGAGAAGTCACAAGCCAAAGGAATCCTAGCAACCTACTGGGAAAGGAGAACAGTCTCAAGGAACATAAGCACTATTACACTGTTCTTCTGTTTCAGCACGGAGCTATCACAAAGAATCACCCAGCTGATAATTCTGGCTCTTTGCCTAAACAACTCTGTTTCAGCAAATGTAGGAGCTCCTTTAGGCTTCACGTGCCAGTGAGCACAGAGGAGACATTACGAGATGTCATTTAAGGAAGTGAGCATCTCCTGCTTCTAGCAGGGAGCAAAAACCAAGAGGAGTTCTTTGAAAATCCAGAAGAAAAACTGGACCGTTTCTTGTGAGCGCTCTCTTTTTAGCATCCGTGCTGTTTGTAAAAATGTAGAAATGTGCAAAAACAACGATACAAAGCATACTTTTTCCCCCCCTCTTAGATGTAAACACATCTCACCCCAGAAAAATGACCTTCTAGGTTTTCATTTGGTGTTGGAATACAGCTCTGGAGAGTTAAATGAAAATAGGCTAATACTTGAACAACAGCTTGCCTGGTCTGCCACTAATCCTCTCTCTATCAAATCAGACAACACAAAGTTAGTCCCTGTTTTATTTTAGAAAGCTCTTTAACTCATTAAGTCACACAGGAAGTTTCAAAAAAAGAGGTGGAAACAAAGAATCAATAAATACTTGACAAATAAGTGACAACCTTTGGACATATGCAACAGCAAGAAAATTCAGTTATTTCAAATACACATCACATTCAAATCAGGGATGTTAAAAATATATTAAAAGAAATTACATGATAAATACAATAAGGACATAGTGGTGGATGTCTGAAATATTTTTATGATGAGTTTCCCTAAAAGACTCGTTTTATATTTCTGTTATTAACACAATTACAAAACAACAAAAAATGCCAACGAATCCAAAGGAAATATTTATTTAAAAGGAGTAGTTTTAATTCGCCCAGGTCACAGCATCCTGTACTTACTGATTAAGCTATTGAAGTATAATCAGTCTTGATGAATATTCAAAAAAGAGTACTTACTAAACAGCAACCTACATGGTTCCAAGACAAGAATGCCTTCAGCACAACAGATCCCTTCGTCCTGGAACAAAGCAGGACAGCACAGACCCACTGACCTAAATACTGCTCAGCACACAGATGGCCAGCCTGCTTTTGGAACACTTCCCTTTAAAGGAACAAAATCCAAGGCCTCTTTTACACGTTTTCCAATTTATGTTCAATATTATTAAACAACTATTTTTTTTCCCTCACACCCAAGCAACACATTCTGAATACCACACTTACCTCTTCTACCTTTACTAACAACACCCATTTTCATTATGCTTAACTGAGAAAGCAAAATATGTTCAGATTACCAGTAACAGTGACCTATTAAGAATTTCTACACTACAGTTATTAGGTGATAGTGCTAAGGATTCAATTTATCTCTGGGACAAACGAAATGCCAGTAAGATGTTGATCTTGGGTGGTTGATCTTGGACAAAAATATAAGGTTAAGAATCTGCACTGATCCCTGATGTGCTCAGCATGCAGCTTATATTATATATATCTATATATTCTCAAAAACCCCACAAACCAAACCCAAATCCCCATCAACAATGCCAAAGAAAGCAAATAAAGAAATAAATTTAAAGCTTCAGAACAACCAAGCATAGTAGAACAGTGATTATGTGGAGTTTAACAGGAGAGAGCAAATCTTTTTAATACCTATCACTCACTGAGGAAGAAGTGGGCAGAAACAGTTCCTAAAGCCAAGGCAGCTTTGAGAAGTCAGGAAGGGTGATGGAAAATAATCTCTGAGGGCTCCATAACAGCCATTAGTATGATACTGGGTGATTCCAGGGTGCTCACTCTCTCCCTGGAGAGTGTCCCAGCCTTGCGTAGGCTGTGAAGAAAGATTTCTTTCCCACTCTGGCTATACCACTTTGGGAGAGCTGGATAAAGGATTAAAAAAATCTCTGGGTTCACAAAGAGAATGGTCTAGAATGTACCCCAATACCCAGAGTGAGCTTCTATGATAGGAAAAAGTTGGATTTTTACCTGTCATTTGAGCTGGCTGAATTTCTTACGCTTGCACCTCCTGCGAACATTTTCATACCACTGACATCAAAACCAAACACCTCTAAAAACACACGAAGCAAAACGAAATATTTCCCAATTTCATAGCACACTTGCTTCATGAAAAATAATATCCAGAAAGACCAATCTTTATTACACATTGATGTTTCTATAAAACCAAAATTATTAGTCAATTTTAAAACTACTAGAAACAGTTTAAGTCAACTAGAGATGTTTTGTTTTACCACCCTAAAGGCTATTACTTAAAGTCTGGTTATTATTACTAGTCTGGTTTGCAAGCCAAATAAAATTCCAGCTGAGAAATGACATTTTTATTACTTCTTATTCCAATGCTAATGCCCTGGAATGCTGATAACCAGATTTTAATGGCAAGTGAACAGTTCCTCAAATACATGTCTATTATGATCTGTGTCTGTCTCTCAGCATTAAGATGATCTATATTAAAAATCAAAACCATTTTTAAAGCATATTATGCATACTGGGACAGATGAAAATAATGAGAATAATACAGGAACTCCCCCACTGGAATCATTCCCTCTGTGAAAAAGCAAAGACCATCCAAACAGCACAAATACATATGGAAAACAGCTCCTTCCCAGTAAATGTATCAGAAACAAAAAACCTATTAGTTCAACACTAATTTTAGTGTATTTCATAATTGGGCAAATAAAATATTTAAGGGATTGTTATCAATATATATTTCTCATAACATCGGTGTACAAGAGCATCCCCTATTCTTGTGTTTTTCTACATGGAAAAGAAATAATCATTAGAGTCCACAAGGGGTTGGCAAAGAAGGGAACAACTGCAAAGGAGCTGCACGAAATTGCTGTTTGGGGGAGAGATATAAAGACAAACAAGATCAACCGTATTCCTGTGTCAGCAAAGTTTCTGTGTCAATTCCATGCAATGCATTGAGAAACAAGGCTTGGGAGACTCCACATTTTTCCAATTACTCATAATAATATTTTCTAATCCCATGCCACATTCCTGAGCTGTTTTCTCCACCAACAGTTCTAAGGCTTTCACTTCCTAAGCAAACACAATCTAATAGAAAATGTTGATGGCCAAACTCCACCAGCCGTAAAAAAGGGAGATTCATCGGAACCAATAATGATGTCCACATCTGAAGTAGCCATTCTCGTCCCTCTTGGAGGGAGGAAGACATTTCTAGGGTGATTCATCTCTCCCCAGAATAGATTCTACATTTGGCTAGATTAAATAAAACAGTTCTAGGGTGATTCATCTCAATCTAAAATAGATTCCTACAGTTGGTTAGATGAGCTACAGCCCAAGAGTGCCTATCTCCAGTCAGCAATTACACAGGGACCAAAGGAACTGGCTCAGACTTGGACATCTAAAGATAAGTGAGATGAAACCCACCCCAAGTACAGAAATATCACACAATTCTTAAAACATAACAGCCACAGACAGCACCTGTTTGCATCACATGCAACAAGTTCCAGCCCAAGACAGCCTCTCAAAATTATTGCCCTCATTATGCACTACCTCAAGACCACTCACCCCTAGCAAGGTTAGCTTTTCTGTCTAGGTTTGCAGGATACATATTAGCACGCCAAAAATCAGGAGGAAGATACAAGTCATGTAGTATTAATAAATAAATTAATGAATTAAAAGAGCTGTCAGTCAGCCCTCATTTAGCCAGTTTAAAAATGAACATCCAAATTCAGCTATCAAGATATGACAGTAAAATGGGCTTGAAATAAAATATCATTGAAGAAGTACATTTATAAAGCTTATGGTGACACTTCCCATAGTCTGGGAATGAGTGAGACTTGGAGAAATGTGGCAGCTCTGCAGCTGCCTGAATTAATAATGTGTTAACACTGGCACAACCTTTCCAAAAAGAAGGAACTTTTAATCCAGCTTCCTATTTTGAAACACTTTCAAAGGAAAGGAGAAGAAAGAGGCTGCTTTGAATTCAGTTCTAAGATCATGGATACTACAGACTATTAAAATATGTATTTTCCGAAAGCATGCTCCTGGTATGCACAAAACCCTTCAGCTAGGGTTTGCCAAGTTTAAAGAACTCCAAATTCTGGTAGATGCGAGCATGAAGTGGCACCTGAGGGTTGTGCAGCCCAGCCAGAGGAGTTCCTTTTGGATCATAAAGTTCTGTCATAATTAACATGGTTTTTGGGGGGTTTTTGTCTGTTGAGTTTTTTTAAGAAGTGAGATGGAGGCATGGAGCAGCTCTGCTGTGAGGAAGGGCTGAGGGAACTGGGATTGTTCAGCCCGGACAAGAGAAGGCTTTGGGGTGACCTCACTGTGGCCTTGCAGTGCCTGAAGGGAGCCCACAGGAATGATGGAGAGAGAATCTTGACAAGGGCCTGGAGTGACAGGACAAGGGGAATGGCTTCACACTGACAGAGTCAAATAACTCTACACCATGTAAATCGCTTTATTTTACTCTGGAGTTACTTTTCTAAAATTTTAGTTTATTTTAATTAATTCGCGCTGCAGATACTCATTAGAGAGCGAAAACTACACTTTTAGCCTCCATACACACAGCAGTGCACGAGAAAGAAAGGTCCTGTGACATCAGTTTAAGGTCCTGCACATCTGAACAGCTATAAAACTAAGAACCATCTTTTCTACACACGGCTGAGCATTGTACTAACAATTTCTTTGAATTTATTTATCTTAGACCTTTAAAATAGGTCATGAAAAGCATCTTCTGACTTCTTACAGCAAGTCTGGCATCAAGATCATTGCCTACAGTACCTCTTATTGAAAGCTGGGGCACCAAACTTTGGAATGAAGTTCTGAAAATAGCAGAAATGTATGAACCAAAGCAGCTTAATTTTTCCCCAAATTTTATAAGCATGTGTAATGCAGGAGCGAGATACAGAGAATTCAGTAATGAAATCATCTTATGAACAACACTATACAGGGAACAAACCCCTATATGTTAAAAACATTGGATTTGGTTTTACTCTCACAAAATAAAAAAAGGAAAAACTATAATACTCGGAATTACAGACATTTAAATCGAATAATAACACAGGCAACTGATTACTCTCTGCTTCTATTTTTACTTATTTTCATCACCTGGAAGAGAAGCAGTCAAGAATCACAACTTACCAGTTAAACGACACATTTACTTAACAGATTTCCAACACCAAATATTTGGCGAAAGCTGTTAGTGTATTAAAAAGTATAATAAGGCAGGAACCAGGTAACGAAAAGATACTCCCCAAGGCCTTCACCCTGCTTTGCCAGGCACTTTCATGTTCACACCAGGTAGAAAGCACTGATAGGAATCGGGAGTCTCATATATCATAGTTCATTTCTGCAAAAGAAAAACCAAACAGAAAACAAACCACAAATCCTCTCCAATCATGTACTCCTAGAGGAATGGTGGGTAGTTGTTTTCTTGTAAGTTTTGGAATCATACGATTGCAAAATGCTGAGTCCTATCAAGTCAGCTGCAGAGCTTCCATGGTTTTAGCTGGCCCTGCAGTCCAAACAGGGAATTTTCAACAGTTCACAGTAATTCACTTCCAAAATCACCCACCAAATTATTTCTTCTTACAATGAATTTGATTCTTGGATGTGAACTGTCTGGTTTAGAGTTTGTTTTTCATAATGTGCAAAGGTAGCAACAATAAGGTAAAAAAGTAAAAAAAAAAAAACCTATCTAAAAACTATTAAGCAGGCAGCCCTAGTGTGGGTTATTCCTCCTATTCCACAATTAAGATACTTTTATCTTAAAAACAAAGAACCCCAAACCTGTTTCTTTAAAATCAACTAAAAGAACAGGTATAAACATAGGTAGCAAAAGAAAGCAGGGAGGGGGGGTTTATCTCACAATAAAATATGAAAGCCTACGGTTCACTGATTTCACGAACCTATTTGTAAATGGAAATGTCTGTATTTGGAGGTTTCTTCATTTTGATGATTTTCTCTCATTTCAGTATATGCATGATATAGGAACAATAAATCTTAAGCTTTAAGCACAGTCTGGCAGACTGCAAAAACACTACCAAAAAACCTACCACCACCAAGACTTTGTTTTCAAACACTACGTTATTTGCCACAAAATTCTACAATAGCACTTAAGCGATCAAGCAGCATAGACAGAAACATATCAAGGATTTGAGACAACCAGGATCCCCATGTACATTAAAACACACATAACCCAACAGGCATTTAGAAAACAGCTACTAAACCTAGAAGCATTGGTGCTAACTACACAGAACTGCAGTGATGGCTCAGGAGGGATTGGATCGCTTCTGTTTCCCCACACCCCGTGCAAAGCACTCCCTTCTCCTCGGAGAGGGGAAGCACCGTACTCGTTTCCAAGCACGAACACGAGCAGCAGCTGGTGGTTTACAACCAGCCTTGATTTAGTACCAGAAACTTATGATTAAAAACAAGGAAAGATCAAACCTTGGTCGCCACACAAGCGTGGGCATGAACACACACACATACACACAGAGAAAAGCCAAAATCACTATACCTAAAATACTAAATTATGTTTACCTACCAAAAAAAAAAAAATCATACTATAGTTTTAGGAAAGCAAGGCTAAGAGTGTACCAGAAACAGTGAACTACAAACTAAGTTAAAAACAAACAAACAGAGATTTTTAGTGCACATCGCATCAGTATGATGACACATCTGTCACAGCAATACAGCACACAATGACCACTACACAGGCGGATGCCAAGAGGACGGTGCCAGGCTCTTTTCACTG
>VYZQ01067893.1:0-10536 GCA_013400655.1 Mystacornis crossleyi | reverse complement strand
AAATTGCTGAGAGTATGCTTTGCAATAAAAGGAACAAAATATGAACTGAACATGGAATAAAAGAAATACATCACATGCCTATGAACTGCTAAGACTTCCAAATAGATTCTAATGCAGAAATTCCTGGACAGGAAGACACTGATGCAGAAATTCCTGAACAAGATACCTGATGTCTGTAATGCATGAGATCAGATTAAATTAACCAGGGGGTCCCTCTCTGTCTTTGAAACCTATCAATATAATTAATTCTAGGGCTTTATAGATGCATATTGGAGGAAGACATGAAGGATTTTGCATTCCCGGCTCTGGCTACATGTGGCATACATGTGACAGGGAACTCACCACCAGCTTTCTTCCAGTATTCATAGGCAAGAGGAATTTACAGTAGGACTAAGTATTGGATATGATTCCGTCCTGGTCTAGCAAAAGGCTTTTTCAGGACAGGGAGGATAAAATGATCTAGGCAGTATTAAATCGTCCCAGGAACCCAGACTATGACTGAATTGCCAGTTCAGATCCACTCAAGAACTACTGAGCTTGTTCCTCTCATTCTGCTGACTTCTAATTGTTGCAGCCAGCAGTCTATGTTGGAGTTGGATAGTAATGAGAGAATGACCTCAATATCAGTTAACAATCTGCTGTTAAAACACATTCTATTTTATGCTGATTATTATAGAGGCATTTCCAAACTGGATATCTACACTAGGCTCTGAAGGTCAAGTTTTTCAAAGGTGAAGATTTTTAAAAGCACCTTAATGGTTTCAAAGCACATGTATATTCTCTAGGCACCTAAATAAAATAATATAGTTTTCATACTAGAAAAGAAAAAGTAGATCATTACCCTCCAGAAAATGCATGCTAGTGCATAGGAAAACAAAACAAACTAGGAAAATTACCACAGAGCACAAGACTGTGTTATTTATGTATTTTATTCAAGATAATTACTCATGAAATCAAAAATCTATTTGCAACCTACTATAGGTTAAGGCTTTGGAATATGCTGAAGCTGGTTTGGAGCGGGTAGGGAAAAATAAGTTTCAGAACATTTCTTTTTTAGTCTGAAGTTTTGTTTTGGTTTTAGCTTAGCTGAAGTATTGTGAAGAAACCAGTTTAAGATATCAGAGATTAGTAAAACATTAAATAGTACATTAATTTAAAGTGCATACGGTCCTTGGAGTCCCCAGTAAAAACAGTCCAACAGCAAACTAGAATAACTTGACTTATGATTACTTTGTGTAACTCGCTACATTTAGAATGGAAATACTTTGGGGAAGAAAAAGGCTTACATAAAGTACTTATATAATTAATCCAGCATCCATTAAAGGCAAGTTCCCCACAGTGTATTATTCATTAGCATGTTGTCTAGCCTCAATCCTACATATATCGACCGCTCAATTCCCAAAAATTTCTCCTATAGGGATCTTTCAGACTACCTATGAAACCATTGCAAAGGTTTTCTTTATCTATAAGGCATTTTCAAGTAATTGTAGTATACATTCTGATATATATTCTGATTACATTCCTTCAGTTTCATGACTTTCCTTACTCCCTGTGATTACTACCCATCAGAAATCACTTTACAAATCTGAGTGAGGGCAGGACGGGGTGGGGTCTGTGAATATTTCACGTTCCTAAATCTACATTTAAACTTATATTTAGAGGGTGGAAAATTCAGATAAATTAGCCTAGAAGGCCATCTATTGTGTTTCTTAGAAATGACCATGACTCTTCAGGGTCTTCCAGATCTGAAAAAATATAATCTTAACTAGATGGGTGGGATAAGTCCAGAGACACTTTGGAATTTTTTCTGGTTTGTTCGTAACCATAGCAATTACTAGTGCTTTTGGGAAGATACTCAATGAATTGAAAATACTAAAAAAATACTCTTTTTTTTTAATAGCTCTAACTATAAAGAGTAGGCCTGTACTCTACAATAGACATTTCTCAGGATGTAAGGTAACATGAAACAACCCTTCATCCATCTCTACCTATGCAATACTGCTATCTACTATTAAAAGCTTAAATCAATTCAACCCACAAATACAGCATAGAGGTCTCAGCCAAATAAAAGCTACAGAAAATGTCAGAAGGCAGCATGAAGTCAGTGCTGAGCAGTTAAGGATTTTTCTGCTTAACAATATGCAGGTTCCTTAGCAATGCACCATGTACAAATCTTTCGTGGCTCGCTGTGGAGAATCATAACGAACTGGTACAAACTCTTGACCTAACGTCAGCTAATTCTGAGTGAACCCGTTTCCATCCTTTAACACCTTATGATACTATCATATATAAAGGAGAAGATGTGTCTTGTCTGAGAGGTGATGAGAGGTGAGGTACTCATCAGAAAAGACTGAGCTTTTGGTCAGACCTCTAACAAGCAAATATGGATGGGAAAATGTGTGTTCATTACTGGGTCGCTCATTCTGAAGGACTAAAAGGAATAGTACTCACTGGTGATTTTTAACATTCTCAGGCAGTCACCAAGTGGACTGATGAGAAATATTTTAAGTACCACAAATCTCTGCTTCAAAAAGGCACATCTTGCCAATGTTGCACTCTCCAGTGCGTAATACTGAACTAAAACCACCATGCAACCAAAAACCTACTCATTAAAATAATATGATGCACACGCTTGCTCTTTTGGTGTGGAAGAAAAGAAATAATAGACAATCATATAGTGATGCACAAATGAAAGCTACCTGTATAATACAGGGATAAATGAAATACAAAATTTAATCTTCCTACAGTTTTAATGCCTCTCCTCCAGTATCTTTCAAAATTACCAATCTTCCCCCTCAGAAATTACAAGTGTATTAATGGATGAACCATCTTTTATGAGATCGCTATGGTAAAAGTACAGAGCATGGCACAGGCACTGGTTCTGGAGCTTCCCACAGCTCCTGCAAAACAAATTTTAATATCACAAATTTAATCTTTTGAATAAATAGCTTTTTTCTATAGGAAAAATCATGTAACCTGACAAACTACAAGAAAGGAAAAAGGGTAATCTATGTCTTTCTTTAAAAAACAAATTACAGGATTATACATCCTGAGTCTAATTTATTTTCTACTGTAAGAATAAAAAATCCCATTTAAAAAATGTTGGTCAGTCAAGGGAAGCATCTCAAGGACGTACTGATTTCAACACAACTTCCACCAAGATTACTTTGACTTACTGGTCAAAGGCAACTGAGAGGGGCAAAGAATGGGTGGCTCCTCTTCTGAATGGAAAGACTGGCAAATCCAGAGGCTGAAAGACTTAGAGGGAAGATTTTCTGTCCAATTTACTAGTCTACGTATTGGCCTTTGAGGTAAGTCTACAGCTAGGCAACATTTTTTTTCACTTGAAATGACCAGTCATGCAATAATATTTAAGTATTTCAATTGAAAGTAATGGAGAAAATACACTGGTGTTGCAGAGTAAACAGATTCCTTGTGTGGAAAATAAAAAAGAAGGGCAGAGGAGTCATGAGATCTGGATTACAGAGATTTGCTCTACTTTTCTTATCAATACAACTCAAATAACAAGAGTTTGACAACTTGCCTGTCCTCAAATTAAAAATGTAAATAATAATAATATCATTAAAAACGAAGTCAGACACAGTTAGAAAACGAGGATTGTATGTATGGAGGAAATTATTGTGCATCATGAACCAAGACAGAAGGTAGAACAGCTGATCTTCTTTTCCAACTAAGAATACTCTACTCTATGCCCCGAAGAATTGAAAATCAAGACTGGAAGAACTCATTAGCGCTCAACTTAGCCGTGTTCCCCCTGATCTGATTTCCTTCTTGTCTAACACAGCAGAGAGCTTCCAGCTACTGCCAGCCTTAAGTGCTGTTCATGAACCCTCCTTTCCTTTCCCTCCAAGGCTTCTCTCTCACACATGCTTCCTCACTCTGATAAGCTAAAGCCCAGGAATGGAGCTATAAAAAGCTTTGTGAGTTTTGTTCCAGTCTCCCATCACCCTGCACCTCCCGAACATATTTGCCAAAGATAATCACAGTGTTGAGCAAGCAAAAGTAATTTATTCTTCCACAAGACCACATAGGATCTTACACAATCATATTCTCACTTCTCAGACTAAAATTAAGATGCAAACAGTAAGACTGCACTTTTCAAGAGCAGGTTATAGAAAAATCTGTCCATCTAAATACTGTGGGAACCTAAATAAGGTTAAGGGTTTACAATACTGAATACTTACCCAGCTTTTTTTTCAGATTTCCTTGACCCAGGTTCTGTCACCCTCCCAACCAAAGTGCTAGACTTAATTTATGTTCTTGACGCTCTAAAACCAGAAAGTAAGTGTTGCAGTGGGGTCGCCTGCAACCTTCCCTGGCAGACAGCTTGACCCGTAGAAAGAATCAGGAAACAACAGTTTGGTGGATGTTCATCGATATTCTTTACTCTCCCAGCCACCTCATGGCTGGGGGCTCCAGCACAGACTACAGCTCCAGACTACTCAAGAATCATGGGAACACCAACCTAAGTACAGCAGTCTCAGGGTAGGGTACATTTGAAATGCCCACTGAGGGCCAGGACTGGGGTACATGTGACCAGGAGCAGGGAGTCTGCAAACCCTGTGTAACCATGCTTTCACTCCCAAGGCCCATCCCCCCACCAGGGGGCATCTCCACAAGTAAGTTCTTCCAAATAAAAGATGACATATTCAAGATTTTTACCTGAAGCTATATATTGGAATTGAGAAATATGTCTGTGTATATACAGGTTTTAAATTTTTTTTCTAGTATATACTTAGCAATAAAATAGTCTTAACGTCTATCCCATCCCTGCTTTCTCCTTGCTAGTTTAAAGCAGAAATAGGTAGTGAACTTGAAAAAACGCAACAGAACATCATTTACTGGGATAATAACTTTCTGCTAAGGTAATTTACATTAATCCTAAATGGTTAAGTATCTTACGTCAGCCTCCTGAAGAGCTATGCTGCCATCTTTTGGTGTTGAAAATACACTTCAGCTGTTTAAGAGCTTCGGAAAGATAATGTTCTATTTAAAACCAACTTTCCTGCGTTTATGTATCATTCAAGACAATAACTCTCCTCCCCTTTCTCATTGAGGCTAAGTACATAAGTAATTTGGATAGAATAATTTGTGCAATACATCAATAATGAAAGTGTCACAACATTTAACACTCGCATAAAGATTGTCTTGCTCAGCTTGTCCACATTTACATGCATACAGTCAAGGCATATTTTTTTTCTTATAGATGTGATCGTGTCCAGATACATTCAGTACTAAGGTGTAATGAAAAGGTCATTGTGAAACAGGTGAATAATCATAGCAATCAGTTTCACAAATATATGCACATAAGAATAAGTGTTTAATAAAAATGAGGCATCAACATAAGTTATTTCTGCAGTTGTTAACCACTCACCAAGGAAAGTATGCAGCCAGGGAGCTCCTATCTAATTTACCCTTCCATGAAAACCCTGCAGTGCCTGTGCATCCATCACTATTTATAAATTCTGTGAGTTTCAGTAAATTCAGTAAATTCCTGATACTGGCTGCCATATTCTTCATGCTAACAATTATCTGATGGATAAAGATTCAATGAGTTATTTGAAATTAGTAACTGCTTAAAAAAAAAAAAGGAAATTAAGGTTGTTATCTCTTTTATTGGTAGAGCAACCTATTTGCCATGTCTTGCCTTGGTCTGTTTTGGGTTGTTTTTTTTTCTTTTTTTTAAATCAGACCAGATGCACTTAGAGAGAGCAAGACCAGCAGCTGGCAGCAGGGATCCCAGAATACTTAGGAAACATGGAAGCTACATGCTCAATTCTTCTCTTTCCTAGAACCAATATGTTCTTAAAACCTAATTTTAGGAAACAAAATAAACATTATGCATTATTCCTGAGCAACTAAGATGCCTGATTACTTGCAGTCACCTTTGCTAAAGAAAACATTGGAAAATATTTCAAACTTAATAGATTTTTCTTTTGGCTTTAGTAATGTCATTTGTTGGGTTCAAAACCACTATACATCATTCAAGATAATTAGACTTTGAATTCCAAACGTGACTTTACAAGGCTGTGTCACTCTACTTAAGTTACATTTCCAAAGGAGAAAAATTTTTGTCTGTATTTTCTTTCCTTACTTATGACATGCACTTCAAGAAGTTAATGCTGGATACACTGGAGGCTCCAGTGCTTTTTAGTGGTGGCAGTCATCCTCTACTAACTCACCACTGTCTTAACGCACTGTACTTCATATTGTAAAATGTTCTGGTCCTAGTCTGCCATGGTTAGCCTAAAAAATGGTAACTCTGAAGATTTTACTCGGGGATGAATTTCTGGTGGGGATGAACTTCACTACCCCCCGCCCGATGGGTGCATCTGCTCTTCTCTTGGCTCTGATCAATATCTACTTTCTTCTCCCTCGATACAAAGATTCTAAAAGGGGTAGTGAAATTTTGAAAACAAAAATCAACCTCTCTCTTTCACACAAGTGTTGAGTGATACTTGCGTGCATAAACTGAATGGGAACGGAAATCCCAGAATGGAAGGTTCAGCTTTGAAAAGCTGAGCTGTCAGCACAGCTCAACAAGGGATGGAGGGGAAGCCTGGAAGGAAGATGGTGAAACCTGTATCAAAACAAGAAACACTATAAAATGCATTCCAGGATCCCCGCGTAAGAAGATGACATTTATTTGTTTCTGCTCTCTTACAGCTGATAACCAATGTTGTACATAAGATGTACACATTATTTCACTGATGTAGACCTGCTAAGCTGCTGTGCACCCAACTGGTTTTAATAAGATCATGCAAGTCTGGATATAATCACTTGAAGAAAGAGGAACAAGCAATCAGACATACAAAATGTAAGGGTGTTTAATGACATTTTGGTAGCGTATTTTCTCAACCTTGGGAGGCAAAGGTTCTTTAAAGCCATTTTTCACTCTTTGAATGTACACACTGCAAGTTATTATTACTAAGCAAGACAGGAAAATCTATTTTGATACACTTCATTGTACTTAATATTAAAATTCAGGAATTCGAAGCCTTTTTAATGCATAGAAATGTGAAAGAATTTACATCTTCTACTTAGTAATCAGCCATGTTATTGTCTGCTACCCTTAGCTGAATCTGATGTCAGAAGCAATACCCTTATCAATGAATCACTGGGGATGAAACCAGCAGTTTTTACTCACGCAAAACTACCACTGACTCCAATGTCTAGAAACTGCTGCACAAGAAATATGCAAAGCTACACAATTATCTAAGAACTTTGCCAAAATTATGCCCAAGAAGCATACTTACTTCTTTTTTAATATACATGATAACAATCTCACTATTTTTAAACACATTTAAGATATTAAATCCTTTGATATCAATATTAAAGGGATCTTTGCTTAAATAAAATTGATCTCTTCATACTGACTTTCTAATCCCATTTAAGTACTTTCTTCAATGAGCTTTCTATTCTTAGACTTTTATGAGATAATAATTGATACCACCACAGCATTTGGCACAGTATAGGATCGTTTCCCCAATTCCCCAAAAGAAGGAAAGAACTGGTTTAATTTGCAGCAGATTGGAACTGAAAGATACAGGTATAGCAGCACCTGAGAAATATGAATAATTACTTTTTGTTTTGTGTCTCATTCTAGAAAGTGCTATTAGTCCTCCATTATTTATACTATTTAGGAGATTTTTTTAGACAAGTATTTGCCTGCAGCTAAAAAAATTGCAAATCCTGGCCACAGGAACATGAAAGAGGCATGTAACACACAGAAATCACCAAAATAAGAAGAGCTTAGAAGGCCAAGACACATGTTCCAACCCATGGAAGAAGAAAGGATGGTCACTGTTACTGATGTAGGCATGCTTCTTTTTTAGTCAGGTCAAGGGATGTTTTATTTCCAAAAAAGCTTTTAAAGGAACAGATCAAATGGACATATTTTCAAAGCAATGTATGTGGAGGATTAAGGGAGACCATGGAGCTTTGAAAATGTTCCTAACTCACAGATTCTATTTCTGATACAATGATTTTATTTTCTTCTTTTTCATGTTTGAGCCTTCCTTCTCCCTGTTGTTCCAACTCCTTCTTTATCTGGATTCTCTTGTTGTACATTTTTCTCCCCTACACCAATTTGGAGTTACTCATGTCCCTGTTGCCTATTTTCTCTCTGTTTAATCTACCCACTGGCAGCCATGCTGTGCTTCTTAAATTGTCTGTGTTGTTCAGCATTTAAAAGCACTTCCAGATTCATGTTTCATACAGGGGGGTCCAGAAGCTGGAGCCAAAATGAAATCCCCCTGAGAAGGTCAGATATTTCAAAACTAGTTTATCTCCAGTGACTTCCATATACTCTGCATGGTGGCTTCAGCTGGATGTCATACTGCAAGTTCTTAGCACTGAACACCATTACAAAAAAGGAATGCAACAGAGATTTTTTTTTTTTTTCCTACTGTGGTAAAAAGAATACATCTCAATTGTATTTTGGAAACTTCATAAATCAAGTAGCAAAATTCCCACTGCTCGTAATCTTTCAGGTTAGTTGGCTGCCTGGCAAGGACCAGGCTTTTGGTTTAAGCTTCTGTTGTTATCTATACATTTCACATGGAATGCTGACTCAAGCTATTTTTTAAACTTCCAGAAGTTATTTCTAGAGTTAATTATCATGCTCAAGTAGCCAAACACAAAATCATCAGAGTTAGAATCTCAGTAAAGCTTTGTATGTACAAATGTGTTAGGCTTGAAGGTTGCTTCAGAACTATATGACATAATGGCAAGGCATCCAGCATCCTAGACTGTGATCTCTCAGTTCAGAAAGTTGCTTCTCTTCCTGAGCATTTTGGGAGAGACAATGACTCCCTCTGCATTTCAAAACATTACATTTCCTCACAGCAGAAACCAAGGTGAAAGGATGAACAAGCTGGTGCAAGGAGAATTTAAATCAAGCACCAACCTCAATTTTAAAGGGCTTTTAAATCAAAATAGTCGCAGTGCAAAATGGTGCTTTGCACAAACCTTTGGTGAACATCCAATTCCAATACTGAATATTTCAGTATGTTGCCTACCCATAAAGAAATGGGTAAATTGAAGCTTTCACAGGAGTTTTAATTCAAATGTTTCATACCACATTTTCTGAAGGCTAGACTGCACAGCAAGGTCAGTCACTGCATTTTTCCTCTTCCTGCAACAGGCAAAGTATATTATGGCTAAGCTATGCAATTAATGCGTCATTGTAATCACATGTTACCTCAAAAGCAGGGATTCTTAAAGCACTTCAATTTATCTTGCACTCAAAAGAGTGGCTGGACTATTTCACCTCACTGAACCCAAACACACTTGACACTTATCACTGGGAGCTTTCTCAAAGGCTGGTGGGTGGAGAGAGGGGGATTGCCTGCTGTCATCTATCACACTGTAATTAAGTACTCCTGTTCCATCCATGGGGGTTTTAACTCACCATACCAATGCTTTCTGTTTTAAAACTCTGGATGACGTGTCAGAGCACTGCTTTGTCAGCATCTCAGCTGACAGGATCATATTTTAATTGGCAAGAACAATCTCTGGGCTGCTCAGTCCTTTACCTTTCTTCTAAAAGGCTATGACTAAACAAAAATATCATTTTTATTCTATGCTGAGCATATCCACTGACAGTTTCAGATTCTTCCAGCTTCTCCATTAAGATCTGCTGTTCCCTTCACAGAAGAGGTGGTACCTGAACCAGACCTACACCTTTTCCTTTCCACTGCTCCTCTCAATGCACTAGGAATACACATTTTTATACAGTATTTTGATACAGAAACAATTTTGAAGTGTCTTACAATTGGCAAGGCCCCAGACTGAGAACATGGAACAATTTCTGAGGAAACCACTGATCTCTCCCAATTAATATTCAGCAACAATTCTTTTTGGAATAATGCCAAAGACTCAAACCGATAGGTTTTATCCATCAGTAGACAGCATGAACACAACATAAACCTGTTTATTTGTCTGATTCTAGATCTTCTCTCTTTTTTTAGAACAACTTATTTCTTTTTTACTTATCCCTTCCTTTCTTGCCTTCCTTTACCTTAAAATAGTGCCATGTATATCATCAGAGTGATGGCATGTAAGAACACTCACTGCAGCTGAGAACTTCCAGAAATTTAAGTTCTTTTAAAAGGAGTGAGCAATCAGGCTTCATAAATAAAAACTTCAAGTCTTATTATAGGTATAATTTGATCTGAAAATCACGTTTTAATTTCTATGTATTTAAAAATTTTTACATATTTAGACCACGTATATTTTCCCAATTATGATGCATCAGTCTGATACAGCGAGACAAGAAAAACATTAGGTGACATCTAGATTAAAGTTGTGTAAATAATTCATTCTTAAAATTGGTGCTTGATCAACTCAAAAGCATCATTTGATCTTCTCAGGGAACTGAACAACAGAAAAGTAATTTCAACATTAAATTAGTTTAAATATTTTTGAAGTTGTAATCGTTTCAAAGAAAACTTCACAGGAAAAATAATGTCGTGTATTGAAGAGGTGCTCTCCCTGGGGGAGGTGGGCATAAGT
>VYZQ01067891.1:5951-24297 GCA_013400655.1 Mystacornis crossleyi | reverse complement strand
TCAATAAGAACAAACTGAGGGCACTGAGCCACCTCCACCTGTCAGATACAGACTATTTTTGGTGGTTTTACTAGACTGGGCCAGACTGAAGCCTCAAACTAACAGAAAACTCTTTCCACTTTCCAGCCCTTTTAAAGACATGCTGCCTCCAATATTTTTAATGCTTTATCACACAAGTAATAATCTTTAAAGGCAAGAAAAGAAATCTTTATAAGGCATGAGAGCTTCTATTTATAGAAGATCTGAACTTAAAGGAAATGCTGAATATCAATACTGAATGCAAAGAGAAACCTCACTCATGTAACCATTTCAGAAGCTGACAAAGCAGCACCTTTAACAGAAGCAGCCCCTAATTTTCCTCAGTCTCCTACTTCTGAACAAGACAAGACTACTATGCTTTTTCTCCTTCCCACAGAGGCACACCCCTTTAAACTAGTTCTATTCTCACAATTGAAGTACTATGGAAAGTCAAATATGCTTACTTTAGATAACAGATTATTCAGTTCATGAGGATGCAGTTTCACTACTTCCCCAAGTTGCTGTGCAGCTGCTTTTCTTGTTACTGGTGTTGTACCGGTGTCCAGTAAAATGAAGAGACGATCAAGCCTAAATGTGATTAACAAAAACCAAAAAGTTATGCTATTCATAGTTCAGTTGCCCGTTTCTATTAATATTCCCCCACCTTTTTCAGTTTATATAACTCAAACAGAAGAGATGTCTGCCTGAAGACTGTCAGTTGGCAGAGTGAATAATGTACTGTTTTTCTAATGGTAAGCATAGTTGTTCTGAAAGCACATTTAATTTGGTAACAAAAAAAAAAGTAACTGTAAGAAATGTTAGTTCAAAAGATCTACAGTTACAAGAAAAAAATTAACTGCTCCTCCCGTGTTCTGTGATAGAACATTTTCAAACTTGAAACATAAATATGTTGTAAGTGATCATCAAATTCTATTTGATAGAAAAAGCAGAGGGCTCAGCTGCTCCTACTGTGCATTATCACTTCTATTGACAACATAGCCTGTTACCTGTAACACCTAACCCTGCTTCTCCAGGATGACAAATTTTTAGTTTTCACTAAAAAACTAAAAATTCCCCTAATTACCTGGAATATTAAACCAAACCTCTTGTTGTATTTACAGCTTGGAAATCATCTGACACTTCTGCCCTTCCCATAAAATACAGGGATTTAACCAGCAGATCTGTTTCCACAGTAACTCTGTATTTAGTGAAAGACTCCAATAATCTATTTGTAGAACAGTTCATTTATTTCTTGTTTAGTTACTGAATGAGAAATAAAGTCTGTCTTTACATATGTTTTTACATGATAACTATCTAGATGCTCAAGTCTATGACTGAAGTTACAAGTCTTCATTATTCCCTCCACTATCAATGGGTTGATTAGAGCTCTCTATTGAATGTCAGGTTTCTCCATGAGTTATTGGGCAGTATGAGGTTATTTCTGAATATGAATCTAGAACCTGCTCACACAGTGCAATCAAAATTGCCCCTTCCAGACCTTATCATAAAAATACTTCTTCAAAAACTGCAACAGTACAAAACCAGACCTTGCACAGCAGTGAAGCTCACCTAGACCAGCCTGGTAAAATAAAGATACAGGTATATGGATTAATCTATCTTCATATATATACATCCTTGATTTGAGCACACACAGGAAAGGACAAATGCCTTGCCCCTGTTAGTCCATTGTTACTAATTACATTTCAAGCAAATTGCCTTTGACATTAGTTCCAATAATTTAAAAAGAAAAAAACCACCAAAACCTCTTTCCAACATCACTGGATTTTGTATTTTCTTTGGCATGCTTAAATTGCACTTAATCCTGAATATATCTTACAACATGTAACAACACAACAGAAACTACAGTGCAGGGCCAAGGCAATACCAAAACCCAAACACTCTCGTAACTGGAGGTCTTAGATTAAGTATTCATTAGATTTTAAAATTCTAGCTCAGAGTATTTAAAATCATTTTATTTTTTTAGACAATTCTGATATTTGCCATCTTAGACAGAATTCTCTTCCTACTACTAAAATAGGTGAACTTAAAAACTAGAGTTTCTATTGCTATGATTTCCTAGTTAGTAAGTTGTTCTAAAGCCACAAAAATTAAACCCCAGATGTACCTAATCCAGCAGTTTTGTGTGATTAGACAGTCGAGGAGAAAAAAGCTTTACAGATCCAACTCTTCCAAATCACTGATAGTGGACTAGACATGAGAAACATACTAGGTACCTCATTAGTTGTCAGTATTTTTTCTTCAGGGCTTTTGACAGTAATAACCCAACCCGATTTGGAGCAGTCAGTATTATTCAGTACAAAACACGGTAGCTTTCAGAAGAACCACTGTTTGCTCCAACTTCTTGTTCTCACTCCTTTCATTCGTCATCTCTCTGTGAAACTTCACTGTTCCATGCTCAAATTTGCCATCTAGTACCACACACTCCTTTAACTATCAAATCATCTTTTTTCATCTCAAAGTCAAGCACAGCATGCAACTTTGACCACTTCCTCAGCTAGAACTCTTCATGTGTCAAAACAGGAGGAAACCACTAGGTCAGCCTACCCTCAAAAACTCAATTTGAATTCCAGACTTAGCTACAACACTACATCTTCACTCCTAAAACCCACAGCTTTTTAAATCTGTGTTAGCTACAAAATAGAGTTTGTTTTGTTTGGGTTTCTTTTAACCTACAGTATGCTTGGTTTGTAATTTATTGTTTTAAATTGTAATATGCTTAACTTACAGATGCAAACCAACCGAAAACAACCTTTCAGTTGTCTGACGTCAGTACAGGAAGGTTTCAGCTTTCGACTCCAGCAAAATACGTGAAAACAGGATTAGCAAATACAGCCAACAACATCTGACTAACAGTAGTCCTGGTCACACTAATCATTCTCTTTTCCTCCCGCAGGAGGATGTAAAATTCCCAAACTGGTAGTATTTTGGAGCTATTAAGATTTTCAAATTAAGTGTTGGTGTCGCCGCAGCAGAGTATGGCAGAGCCTGAATTCTGCATGAGTTAGAAGGGTAGCACCGAAAAAGTTGTCTATAATCAGCAGTGCTAGCTCATTTTCTGTAAACTAAAGCTTTCAGTCTGAGTTTCGTTAAGAACAAAAAAAAACCACTAAAAATTCTGAACAAATTACATTTAAGTACCTGCAATTTGAAAAGAAGTTTCCTAAGTTATGACAAGGTTTTCATTCTCAGAACAAACTAACAGTCTCTAAACAAGTTATTAAGGCCAAAGAGAACTACATTTTCTAGTGGCATGTGGTTCTCTGCTCCTCACGCTAGACGGTGCTGTAAGCAGGGCACCACGTGCCTCACACCATTCCCAGAAGTGTGAAGCAGTATGGTAGAGTGAAATGCTCTACAACGCAGATAAAATTTTAAATTATTTTATGAAATACTTCAACTCTGTCCAAAAAATTGTTCTAAGCCTACAGAAGACACAAGCAAACAACAGAAACACAAGGAGTATTCTGGGGAAGAAAAAGATTAAAAACAAAGAGATTTATAAATTATTATGAAAAATAATTATAAGTTATTATGAAAATTTAAGTACCAATGTACACTAAAAATTAAATATATCTCTAAAACTACTTCTTCTGCACTTAACTGCTGCAATCAGAACTTAAAAATACAAAGTTCTTCATTTTTAACTCATAAACAATGAGTTTAGATCCTTCTGTCATCTTCCAATCCTGTGTCAACAACATCTCATCAGCAGGACAGCAACCATACGTGACCCTGATGTGAACTCATGCCATATGAGCTCAGTACAAAGCACTACCTTGTTCAAAGAGGTAAATAATTTCTTCCTCTCGCTTTAGAAATTTGAGATTTTTCTAGTCCCTGTTGAAGTGTAACAGCAAGACACGACTGGGAGCAACAATTCAAAGTTCTTATGATCAGCACCCCACTCAAATTAACTATTTTTTCTTCTAAGAAACACCTTTTACACTGACACAGAGTCCATTAGAAATGTTTCTGAGACAGACATCAATGCAGGTGCTTAAGAACAGGCATCCAGGAGCATTTGAGATGCTTCACCTACAGAAGAGCCACCACAACTAAGTGGTGGCACTCTCCAGGTACCACAGTGATTCCATCTTTGGTCACCAGTTTTGCACATTCAGCATTAAACCAAGTTAGACATGACCCTCACCCAGGCACAGGAGGCAAATCCTGCAACAAATGACCTGTTCTGTTCTTCATGCTGATTTGCAGTTCTCTGCTGCTGCCCCCAAACAGCGGGCTGATCTCCATTTGAAGGGACAGCTGTCATACTATTTAAAGTGAACCTTATGGCACTCCTGCGGAAACTAAACGATGTGGATTTGAAAGCCCTTCAGCTCCAGAGGCACTAGAAAGCTAGTAGCTGGATAATTCATGTCAAAATATAGGTGTTAGCAACAGTATTTTCAAAATGTTTGCAGAAGAACGCATGCGCAGCTGAATTGTCTAAAGATCCCAATTGTCCCAGTGTAAGTGATCTGACTGGACTGGTCCCCACAGGACTTCAGATGATGAAACTTCCAAGCTGTTGCTTTCAATGAGTGGAGGCTTAAAAGGGACAGTGAACTGATCACTGCTGCCCATGAAACAATCTGTCTGGACTTTACATCTCTGTGCGCCAGCACGTTAAACTGCCCCGAGAGCAATCTTTAATAGTAAAGGCCATCTGGTATGAGCACCTCGCAACTACCTTTGCATATCCTCCAACCCATTAAAATTGTGTGACTGTACAAAAAATCCTTCGTGGCGCAGTCCCTGGAACAGTAATGTCAAGCTCTGCCTAGAGCTCTTTGAAAAGCTGCTAGCTAGCACCCATCAGAAGGCAAGAGAATACTCTTAGGAGCTGATATTTCCAACATCCAGAAACTTCCTCCCAGGCACTATTTCTTAGTGCAGAAATAGCCCAAACACTTTGAAAACATCCCTAAACTAAATTTCAGACTTGATAAGTGTGAAATTCAACCTAAGTTCTTATGGAGTCTGAGCTTTTCTTGTTGACCTGACAGTCCTCTGCTGTCACTTCATCATTTGGTCAAATCCCAGCTTGGGCAGCTCTAAACACTCGCTCACACAAATGGTTAAGTAATCAAACAAGCAAATTCCAAATACACATTCAGCCAATAAGAGAAAAAAAACACTCAACAGAATTCAGAACAAAACCCAGAAGTGCGATGACAGACAAAGAATGGATTGCGATTTTACTTCTCCTAGGTGTGTAAATAGTTATGAAGGTGGGACTGTGGACAATGAAGAAATCTCGTTTCCTACACAGCAGCTGAAGGAACACCTGGAATGAAACAACAGCTCCATGACCACACTGGGTCACAGTATTCTATACTGCATGTGGAAGCCAACCAAATGCTAAAATTAGTATAATTAATTCCATATGGATTGTATATTTCATGTACGATTGACAACTTTATGCTGTACAAGTTTGACTTGTAAACTGTAACATATGTATCTACAGCTAACAGCACCCCAAAACGTGATCAATTACATTACAAAACCTGTTGGAAAGAATTGGAAGTTGAAACAGCTGTCACAACAGACTAATACAAGATGTGTATCAGTAAGTTACAAAGTGAGCACCTCAGTGACAATTCAAACTCCATCTGCTGGAGTAGGTTGGCATTCTTATCCAACTTTCACTTCAGTCCATTAGAAAAGTGTGTCTGAGAAACTGAGAGCTCTATCTCACTTGGGCAGCAGTGCACATGCTACTTCTACTTCCCCCCTTCCCCTGACTGTATCAGCCCTCCCACAAAGGGCAGCACAGAAGGCAGTCCACTGTTCTGGTCTTCAAGGTAATCTCCACCACCAAGAGAAGAGCTACACTATTCTACCCCGTTTTGAGTCTGAACTCCCATAAGCACATTGGTTATAGAACATCTATTCTAACGCTTTCAGCATAGGCCTTTAAGTAGTAGTGAACACATACTTGCTCAGGTTAACTCCTGCCTTTCATGCAAGAGCAGCCATGGAGTAAAGCTTCTAAAGAAGCTAAAAGCTCAATTCTTTATAGAGGAAGTTTGTAATAACCCAAAAAAACCCATTTCAAAAAGGTATACAGTGCACATAAGAGATTTTTGATGCAGTATTCATTTTGAAATGTTACATATGTAAGGATGCCAGCCAGTGCAGCCACTTGTTCTTGTGAAGTCACAGCCCTACACCGCAAAAGCTGAGAGCAACAGAGGAGGCCTGCTTAGTTCACAGGAGCTTTAGTCTCACAGCCTTTTGACATTATTTATTTTATAATAAAAACTAGGTTCCTAATCTACATATTGCCAGTCATACACAAATTCAAGTAAACAAAACCACTGAAAACTCTAGAAAACAGCGTTAGTCTTACACAGATCAAATCAAGAATGGGGTTGCAAGAGCAGCAAGTTATGCTCTCCTATATTTCTGTAAGGAACTGTCTTGAACATACCCTGAAGCACTGTCTTTAAGGTATTTCAGGAAGAGCTTAAAAGGATACACCAACTAAAATCAAATTGTTTACTCTTAATGCACCTTACCAGCTTCCTCATTTTGTTACATTTTAAAAGGACATTGGTTCTCCTTCATACTGCAAAGGCACTCAAAAACAGGAGAAAGCCATTAACACCTTGGTGTTAGAATAATACATGGGGTGCCTTTGAACACATTAAAGAAACGGGAAAGAAATTTTATTAGATACTGAAGAACTATCATCATTTTACTACCTACTGAAACTCTACCATCCTGAGTAATCTATGAGTTGCCATTCTCTTGGAAGTATTACTTCAGAAGGAAAAGTATCTCAAAAGATCACTAGGGAGCCACTGCGATTGTTCACTTGGATGATGCACTTTGTAGGAATGAAGCCAAAGCAAAACTTTTCTTTTCCTTCTCAGTTCCACTATCAAGAACATGGGGATTTTTTATTAGCAGTGGAAATATTATACTACTTCAGCTATACTTCTAAGACTAGTGACAGAGCTAAGGCCTACCAAATGAGTTTGCACATTCACAGAAGTAAATCAACCTTCCCACCCACCTCTCCCTACTTCTGGAGGATGGCATTCTTTAGTCTTTTCAGCATAAAACTACTAAAGAGATGAACACATACAATGCAAATATTCTGCAACGTTTTTTGGTATCTACTGTTTTGCTTTATGTCTGTTTTCTAGAGCATCAACACAGAAATGTTACACAGAAGGAGGTCTCCAATCCATGTAACACCAGGATCTGGTCAAACAAGCACCTACACATAAAATGCAGAATTAAATATCAGACTTTCTTTAAGTGTACAACTAATTACACAATTACTTTTAAGATGACCTTACTAATAGCAAAGCTGTAAATTCTCAATCTAATCTGGAGGTATTTCAAAGCATTCCCTAACTTTGCTTGGATCTCCCTGAACAGACTCGGGTTTTGAGAAAGGTTTTCAATTGGCCAAAGTGCAGAAACTAAACTTTCCTGGGAAAACAACCACATGATAATTTACTGTTTTGAGAATGTAAAACTACCCCAACCCTCACTTCCAAAAACCAGTTATTTTTAAAATAATGGTTCCAATATAGAACTACCCCTAAAGAAGTTATTGTTAATATTAATACTTGGTAAACACTCCACAAGGACTGTGGGCTTTGGAGAAAGATTGAGTCAGCTTCTTCCTCACTCTCCAAACTTGTATAGGAAAGAGACATTCAACAATGAAATATTATGTTAGTCCATCAAAAAAAAAACCCTGACTGTAACTACATAGAGGAAAAGTATAATTAGTACAGAGGCTGGAGCAGCTAAACCTTTACAAAAAGGTAGTTACGCGGTTATATACACAAGTACACAAACAATTATTTGTAATATGTCAGAAAGGAAAGGACCTTTGAAGTTCAATGTTCTGAAGTCAAAGGTGAAGACAAGGTATCTTTATTTACAAAAGCAGCACTGACACTGTATCAGTGCTTCTATGGTCCAGCAGCAGAAAGGTGCATTTGTCAGGAGTTGCTGTGTAACTTCAAAGGGACATAGATAGGCTTTGCTCTATTAAAAACAAGCACAAAGCCGAATTTACACATTATCATTTCTTACCATTATAGAAACACTGGTGGTTACAAGGAATAGTCAAGATGTTACAGCACTCCAAAGTGTGTATTCTTTTACCTAAGTTACACGTGAAGTTGAAACAATTCTGTACCAACTAAACCACTATTACAGCACTTTTATTGAAGTTTTACACCTTGTGTTCAATTGTGTAACATTTGGATATTAAAACTATGATCTGAAGCAATAGATAACATTATTAACACATCAACTTTTTTAGCGCTTCGCACTGAATCTTAGAACGAGCCATATCTAGTTTTCCTTTGAGTTCCCAAAAGGTGTTAACTAAATCTTTGTACTGTTGCTTTCCACTAAAGCAACCTCGGTGACTGAAATGGAAACCAGCCTTTACAGCAGACATAGCCTCAGCATACAGCTGAAAAGTTCTATCTTGATATTCCTGTTAGCCCCCATATCACATGCACATTAGCAAAGCTGGTTAAGCAGACTGACCAGACCAAATGTAATTAGACAACTCCTCTATTTTACATGATGACTTATTTTAATGTACACAGTAATCTTGTTACAGCCATTCTTACTACTTTCATATTCTTCTGGACAGATTTGGAAGATGAGAAAAAAACCACAACAAACATACAACAAGTTGATAAAAAAGAAAGAGTAGAATAAAACGACAGGATAGTTTGTAGAAACCACAAACCTTAAAATAAAACACCTGCTACTAGAAATCTTAAAAGGTGCATTGCTGCTATGAATTTTGATGAAGAATGGATTGCCATTAAAAATGTGCACACCTTTACTTTGCCACATAGAAATGTAAACTTATTCACACACAGCTACTGAAACAGAATTTACATTTGTGATAGCACTTTGGAAGTAGAGATACTACCGACACGTGACCTGGAGCTAATCTATCACAAGCTTAATTTGGATTTATGGTTTCCTTTCAACTATCCTGTTAGGAAGCTTAATGCACCCATTTCACACACACACAGAAAAAAAAGAAAAAAGGCAGGAATTTGTGCTCAGCATTTTTTATAAAACAGCTCTGTTAAGACACACCTCTGTATCTGTGAATGCTTTAAACGCTGGCACACCCCAGAGCACATGTGTGCAAGCAGATACTGCCCAACATTTTGAGGCAGAGCCAGAATACACTGACCACTTTTCTCCATGAAACCGTATTTTATTTTGGTTACTTTACAACTAAGGGCTCTGAAAGTCAAAACCGGTTTCTCACCAGGTTTTGCGACTCAATATCGTAATTTCCTATTCCCTAGCAGCTTAACCACCCTGGGAAGGACTGGCCAACAAAACGAAGGTGTCGAACTCAGGAGGAAGCCCGAGACGTCCCCAGGCAGAGTCCCTGCGGCCCGACGAAGGGAGGGGGCACGGGAGTCACCCTAGGCCAGGAAGCAAACCCAGGCGCCGGATCACGCAGCCACCCCCCAGACCCCAGCGGGGCGGGCCCGGCGAGGCCTCTGCAGGCTCCCGAAGCAAAAGGAGATGGAAAGCGGGCACCCCTCCTCTCCCCCTCCCCCCTCCCAGGCCACACGGAGAGCCGGCAGTGCCGAGTCCCCCCTGTCGGTCCTCCTTCCCCCATTTCTCCCAGCACCCACCGACCTGGAGACGGCCATGGCCGCCCGGAGCCGGGCCTGGCTGACGGCGGGCGGCGGGACGGGGGGGCCGGGGTGCTGCCCGGGCGGAGGGCGCTGGGCCTCGCTCGGGCCTGGGGCGCCGCACCCGGCCTCGGCCCCGCCGGCGATCCGCGGGCAGCGGCTGAGCGCGGCAGAGGCCGGCGGCGGTCGGAGTGTTGCTCCCCCAGGCGGGGCGGCGGCGGCGTGGGCGAGAGCGGCAAAGGACCCTCGGAGCGCGGGTTAAAGCCTCGATTCCCCCATCGCCGGGGCGAAGCCCAATGCCTGGTTTTATATGAGCAGCCATCTTGTATTTATTCCCTTCCTCCATGAGAGCCGCTTCCTGATTGGCAAGAGCGCCCGGCCGCAGCCAATGGCGAGAGCGCTTCTAAGAGCAAGGAGGGCGGGAGCGCGCAGCGCCCTCACTGAGCAGTATCGGCCATGGAGCCCGCCGGGCCGGCTGGGGGGGCGCCGGCCTCCGCCGGGGCGTTCCATCTGCACAGCGATGGGGGGGCGAACTCAAAGGAGAGTACCCCAGTCGCTCACCCCGAGGGGAGAGGAGGGGCACCAGAACGTGCAGTAAACGCCATTCCTTGCATGTCCACTGGGTGGTGGCACTTCTGTCCCTCCAACGCGGTGGTACTCGCCGAACCAACGCCGCACCCCCCTCTTGCCGAGGTCCGCCGCCCATCGGCCATGCCCAGTGCTGCGGCGCGAAGAGGCGGCCCGCGGGACTACAACTCCCGGCGTGCCCCGCGCGCCGCCGGGCCAGGTCGGGCGGCCCCGCCGTCCTTGCGGGCGGGCGCAGCCCTGGAGCCCCCGCATCGAGGGGTTGTAACGCACAGGGGTGGTACCGCAGAGGGGTTGTAGCACACTAGGGTGGTAACACTCAAGGGTTTATTAACCATCACCAGCCACGTCGGTCAGCGAGGTGGCCGCTGGTCCGGCCTGGCCGCGGCAGCTCCCTGAGGGGCCACGTTCTTTCCCGGTCTCTGCCGTCGCCCCGGCTGGGACAGCGGCCCGTCCTCCCAGCCCGGCGGGCCACGGGCGATGCCGAAAGACCCCTGGGATCCAGCCCGGCAGTGGCCCTTGTTCCGGGCAAGCACACCAGGCTCCCAAGTAAACGCTATCAGCTTCCATCAGATCTAGATTAAGAAACCAGCTTTCGACTAAAAATTTAAATTAATGGTCCCAGACTGGTACATAAAGTTGGCTGACGTACGTAACCTTTCATGTGATAAGTTGGAAACAAAGTAATAGGTTTTTCTTTCCTGTGATGGCATAAACTTGGATAAACACATGAATTTGCATAAAGCTATATGATAAAGTTTTCCTCTGAAGCCCATTGTGGTGTGTTTCATACCCAACCCTTCAAGAGGGATTTCCACTCGTCCAGCCTTTGTGGTTGGTCTCCCTTTCCCCAGAGAGTTAACTCTTCATGTATGGGCTCAAGCATTCCTTCCCCATGAGCACATATTCCAAACAAACATTCTAATGCTGTCTGCATTATCACTGTCTTTTGACAGTTCTGTAAACAAGACACTGGGCTATAATGCTTCAATCTATCCTCATCCATATAGGTCCAGCCTGGACTTCAGTCTTCCATAAAGTTTGCCTGGGGTGCCGCTTTCCTGCCCGTCTCTTCTCCTGCCTTTTGGTGGGAGCTCTGTGGCACCTGGAAACTGGCATTAAAGTGGCCCCAAACACTGGCAATGTGAGTCAGCCTGAGGCTTCTGAGCACAGAATGTGGCCAGAGCAAACCACAGACCTGTTTTTCAGTGGTAGACGGGGGATTTGTCACAATGCTACAGCCAACGGCCCAGGTAGTGCCTTCTACCTGTCATGACTCTGGTGCAGTAAGTACCTTTAAATAGCTCAGTATACCTTCTGGAACTCAATACACAGAAGAAGTACAGTGCATTTAGTTGGAGGCCGAGAGCCTCTTACCAAAGTACTCCCAAAACTCCTCACCCCTTCCCTTCTGCCATCCTATGCCCTCGCGCTGCAGGTGCACCTGCCTGGGTCCCTGACCATGATCCAAGGCACATGCGCACTCCTGTCCTAAGTGCAAACGTGTGAACATGTTTGCACTTAGCTGTGGGATGGGGAGGAACGGCAGGGAATTGGGGTAGGGAGCAGCAAGGAGCAGACTGAGGGTGGAGAGAATTTTCTTGCATGTTTGATGCTGTTGACATGGATGTATAGCAAACATCCCTGATAGTATTTCCGTGTTTGTTTAGCCAGGAATCAGCAGCCATCCTGTCCTGCTGTGATCTTCAGGTGATAATTCCAGTTCCAACATCCTATTTCCTCTTAGGTTCCTTAGAAACAGTTTGTGCATTGTTTTCACAGCAGTCAAGGCAGAGGGCACATCAAACATGCAATAAAATTTGTTTTGAACAGCTCCCACCTGATAAAAATAAGTGTAGGGTAGATATTGGTGGTGGGTCATATGCACTGAGTACTTGCTGAAATGATGATAAACTGAACTTCCAGCAAAACAGTTGCAAAAGACAGAATGCATATAGTAGGCATTCTGGACCAAAACACAATTCATTCAAGTTTCACACCATATATTTTTGTATTTTGATGTGACATTTATGTAAAGCACATCGTTACTTAACTATTCACTTGTATCTTCTGCTGAATCCTTTCACTACTCCCTAAGAAAACCAATTCTTCTTTGTCCACGCATCTGTTCAGCTGCTCTGCAAGTCACACCAATTTTTTTGCATGTTTTCTTTTGACCCATTTTTCAGTGAGTAGCTATACATTTTCTTCCTTTTTTCTTCTTCTCTTAAAATAATCCCCCCGAAAATCTGTTGTGTGTGAGCATGTTCCCTCCAACCTGCTCCTAAATTAGATAAAACTCAGTAATTTCACTCCTTTGGTATGTTTTAATCAGTACTTTCTGCATTCATCTCAACTGTTTTTATTTTGCTTTCTTCCTCCTGCCAACTGTGTTCACCTGTGAACTCTTATTGCTTGGGCTGCAGATTCACAGCCACAGCAGCTCGGGTACGTGCCCTGTCGGCTGCCAGAGCCCAGGCAAAAAATGATGCAGCCTCCAAGTGCTCCAGCTGTGCAAATAGCAGATGACAGAGGCGCAGTTTTTCAGGTGGAATCCCTCCTGATTAGACCTGACAACACAATCTTTTACATGTTCTGGACTTTAATAAGACTAACTTCCAGTTAGTTTTTTGTGTCCTGAAGGTTTGTAGGTTTATATTACTCAAGATCATGCCAGGCTCTCTGTAGTGGTAGATGTAACATTTGATGCCTTCTAGTCTGATAAAAAAAGATTATTTTTGTAATAGTTTGCATATATTTTAGTGTCTATGTTATTTGATTTCTAAATTCCCTTGGAAATCTTTTCTGAAGACAAGCTAGTCTTAGATGCTTGCCCCTGCTTAGAAGTTTGCTCAGACAGCTTCTCTGCTGATGTCTTAATCACTATCATTATTTTGGTAATCTGGGGAAAAATTTCTCTGAGATAGATTTATGCATTATGAACTTACGCAGGTGAACTGTGCAGGTTCTTTGCAACATGTATTTCTTAATAATGCTTTCTGTTCTGAGGTCTGCAAACTAACTACATATCTTGTAGACTATTTCTAACATTTAAACTTTAACATTCTTATTTATTTTTATATATTTAACTGTTTCTTCTTCAATTTTTATTTCATATTTTATCTCTGTAGGTTAGGCTCCTCTTTAAGTGTTGTTAAAATCAGACTTCTAATTGCTGAAGGATTTTTTTTTGAGTTATCTCTTGTTTCTTGCTAATACTTTCTACTGCTATTCTGCTTAATTTTTATTTAAAGGTGTATTTATTTTTTATCATCTAAGCTTCACTAGTTTCCATGCCAACTCTCATGGCTTTTAATTGTCTTATTTTTACTCTAAGGAGGTTTTTTAGTAGCTGCACAACCTTTTCAAGAGCTTCTTAAAAAATGTCAACTTCTACATGGCCTTCCTTTTAAGTTCTTCACAGTAAGTGCTGGTGGCTGGAGGCTGTATGCTGACTGATAGCTCTCGTAGTTTAAAAACACCTCAGAAATACCTGAGAAATGCTGGATTCTGAGAGACAAATCAGGGCAAAGCACTGCCACCCACAACATGCTGCAGCAACATTTCTGAAAAAAGTTTTATGTGCTCCACTTTCTTAACATCAAACAGGATTGCAATAACCATTAGGTAGTGAAAATCACCAACATCTAAAAGATTCCCAATGTCACTAGAGCGGTATAATTATCTCACTAGATTTCAGTACCTCGGATCATATTTAACACTGCCTGTTTGGGACAGTTTTCCTCAATGAGAGGCTCCTGATAGGATAAATAGGGAGAGAAAATTTGTGATTCTCTTTTTGTGATTTTCTGCTCCCAGGGATTTTATCTCATGAGATGGAATGGAATTGTTCAGAAGCATTTCTTCTTGCCCATTTTAAACCTATATTCTGTACAACTGATCAACTGTGTTGTACAAGGTTGTACAACCACCTTGTTTTTGTTTTGTCTCTGCCTTCTTCAGCATTTAGTTCCATGATCCTGAACTTCCCATTTTCTAACTCAGCTCTACTTTCCACCCTATCTTATAACACACAAAGATATAAATTACTGATATTCTTTGGAAACCTTGTATGTATAAAAACTAAGTTTCTTAGTTTTGTCTAGCAGTTATCCAGGCTATCCTAAGTTAAATAAATATTTTATAGTTTGGGTAGTTTATTGTTCCTGGGGCATGTTTTTTAGGAAATGGTATTATCTATCCATTTAATACAGCTGATCTTTTTTTCAAACAAACTGTTATGTTTACATTTAAAGCCTCCCTCTTTTGACCTCTCTGTGCATGGATCTACACCACTTTCTATGCCATGAAAGTAACTAAAGTAAATTTACATTCCGTAAATAAACTTAATACTGAAGTATTAAGGGATTAACAGTAACTTCCATGGACAATTGCACCTTTATACCTGCTCTCTCACCGGCATTTAGGAGAGCAGAGATCTCCATTTATATGCAGAAATTTATATATATATGTTTATAATGTACATATACCTACATTTATACATAGATATACATATAAAAATGAATTTAGTATTTCATATCCAGAAAGAAAACTGAAGGGGAGAAAAGCTCATGTCAAGTATCTAATTGGGTTTGTTTGGATCAAGGTAACAGACACAAAGGAGCCACTTAGAGACAAAGAGAAATGGAAATAATGAGGTCAAACTCTTTCTATAAATCTTCAGTCTTTCTACATAGGCCTGTGGAAAAATGCAACATGAAAATAACATGAGAGAAACAACTAGAGACATTTTATTAAGTTTTTCTATTATCTAAAGTTGTGTGATTTTAAGAGCTTTTTTCATTATTTAATTTCAGTAGTCTGGTTGTTCTTTATTTTTTCATGAGCTAATGCAAGAGGGACATTAGTCTGTGCAGTTTAAAAAAAAAAAAAGTGCATATAATTCCAGAGTGCACAAACTGAATACAAAGAGCATAAATAGAAAAGCACCTCTGTCATCAGGGACATAAGGATTCAGAAACACACTATAATGCTGAATAAACAAGGCCAGAGGTTTCACATCTAGTCCAGCTCTTTCCAAAAGCTGTTGCTTTTCAAAGATAAAAAAGAAAGCTAATCTGTGGCCATCATCACAAGTTCTGCATCAGTTAATGAGTTTAAATTAGATTTAAAAACAAGTCTGGTGCACGTACTCTTTGCTCTCTCTATTTTAACTCCTATAGTTAAGTGATAGAAAGCAATTACTGTTTTTCTTTTACCTTAATTTGTAAATACTGTTTCTCAGAATATATTTTAGACCTATGAAAGATTTCCAGCATGTAGTGTGAATATCAGTTTACCATTTACTGTATACCAGAATTGCTACTGAATATCTACAATATGATGTAGATACCAGGATGTGATGGTCCCATTTTTCATCTGAAGTGTGCAGACAAGTATCAATCAGCTCTAGCATTTGGATATACCAGTTTATGCTTTTATTTATTTTGTGCATCTCAAAGATGGACTGAGATTAACAGATACTAACAATAGTTTGAATTTTGTTTCTTTCTCCTAAAAGAGTTAATTTTGCTTTATGGACTTTTGTTTGGTAGTATAACTCTGAAAGTAAAAACTTCTTTGTTTATGTTAGAACTTTCAAGAACTACATGGGGAACATCCTCATCTGTAACAAGTTTATCAGGTTTATCTGTGTTGAGGCTTTTCATCTTCCTGTGTGGAACATTCAGTCCTGAGTGTTCCTCACAAAGGAATAAATGTCTCCCACTTTCAGTATGACTCTGTATTGACTTGCTTGTTGTACTTCTTAGAGAGGCAGTTACTTCAGATTTTTTTGTTACACTTTAATTAATTCATAACTGTAAGTTTTGTGTGATGAGTACAGTAATAGCAACATTATAGTGTGTTTTGATGCTGTCCTGAAAGTGTGAGATAAGACAGATATGTACCTGTAATAGACAAATGGAATTTTATTCTCAGATTCTTCTAATGCTGGGATTCCTGATACCCAGTAAAAACTGAGCTTGTTTTCAATGTGGAATAGATTTGTGAAGTAGTTTCTTACTTGATTGTCTGAAATTCTCATTGGATTCTACACGGAATATCTTCAGGATATTATACTACACACAGACTAGATTTAAAGCTTAGAGAGAAGCCTTAATTAGTTTTAAGATCCCACATGACTTTATTGTAGGATTAGAGGTCTGAGTAGTCCTGTATTTTTCTGATAGCTGTTATTTACATCAGCTCACACAGAGCCACTGGCACACCTTGGGAGACCCAGATAAGAAGTTGCCAGGAACTCCTCCTCCAGCGTGTGCCCTCTTTTTATACCCACTAATCTTTCACCAGGTTTTTACATATGCACCTTTTGCACATTTCTTCCCTCACACTGGTAACTGTCTCCCCCTGACACTTGAATTCCCATTTTCCCTCCTTCTTCATTTTTCTTTTTAAAAACATTTATTCTCCTGTCCTTCCCCTGCAGCCCCTGCATTGTCTTCTCATCTCAAAGATGAAGACAAAGAATCAAGTTGCTTGCTCACCTGGTTCCTTTTTGTCATGTTTTTGTGGCCCCTCACGAGCAGAAGAAAGGGAGCTGCTGGTTTGGCAGTTGCTGTCCACTGGACCCAGTAAGGCACAGTCCGCTGACAACTGGAACAAGTAAGAGTCAGCCTGGAGAGGAAACAAACTCTAGTGGTTGGTGACAGCATGGAAACTACTGCCTTTTCTTGCACACACATTTAAAATAGACTGCTCTTCACAGTGGTCAAGAATTCATACCCCTTGCTAAACCTCAGAAGGGGGATACCCTCCTTCTTTTCCCAGGATCGAGCAGGTTCTTGGGCCACAAATGACCTTTGGGTGTCTACATTTCTGGATGCTTCACGTAAGACATTTTAAGAAAGAATTGATCTTCTTTGAGAAGCTGCTGCTTAGGTCATTGAACTGCTGGTCTTGACACACTGGTTGTAGTAGTGCACCCCAAATTTGAAGTGTAACACATCACTGCTTGTTTTTGCACATACAAAGAGAAAGCCTGCAGCTTGCTAGCAGCAACTTCAGAGGCAAATTAACAGGGAAGGATCCAAATTACACTTGTGGCTCCTTGCAGGTCATTTACCTTTCACCTCACCTGAGAGAAAAAACAGTCACAAACCCTCCTAGGCCTTTTATCGGTAACTGTTCTTCACACAGAAAACTAAATTCGGTGTACATTGCAGATTTCTACATAAAAATTTAGTTGTATCCTTGTGTTCTGGTTTTCTGTTGGAGCTGACCTCTCCTCTTCCCAAGCCATTTTTGGGAGTCAGCCTTCTGCACAGAGCTCATCCAAAATGTCTGTGTTTTCCAGAAATCTCCTGAACATTTCCTAACTCAGGATGATCATGCCTCAGGGCAAGCTGGCACCAAGGCTTTACCATCTGATAAAAATCCAATGGAAACATGACTTCAGGACAGCAACAGAAAAAGCAGCTTTCTGAGAGTTGAGTTCAACAGTTATATATATTAGAGCTGTTACAACATCATTAAATAATCCTGTGCTAAATCTGGATTTTCTGTATTCTTGTGTTTTTCTTCAAAATTTTGCACACAGGGCAGTGGGAAACCAACACTATCTGGCTTTTTATGCTGTGATACAACAACAGCTATTTCTAGGTTTGCTAAGAACATACACAAAAGAAACCAGCAAGATTTTATGACCTTTATGTAGAACTGTGAAATAAATAGAAGTATTGTGTTTTATTTATGAGTGCTGCTGTAATACAATATTCTGTTCAAAAACAAGAAACATTTTATTTAATTTCATTCTCCACCATGTGGATTTAATTAGCACTTAAGTAGTACAGATGTGAATATACAGTGATGAATCAACTGTGGAATTTGAGATAAATGTCAGCTGGAGTTTGTAATGTACGATGTGGGCTTAGCTCTGCCTTATTCCATTAGGAGCAATAGGGTGGAAAGCCTTATCCTAAATTATAAATAAACAAACAAGCAAACAAACAAACAACACTATGTCCCATATAGTCCTCTCAAAACCACTTGTGGAAACACGTCTACCAATATTCCCTGAAGAGAGAAATTCAACATAGGTAGCAAAGTGA
>VYZQ01067889.1:0-26984 GCA_013400655.1 Mystacornis crossleyi | reverse complement strand
GTGTGGAGGCAGGAGCGGGGGCTGCCCTCCCAGCCCCGGCCCTGCCCCGGGCTCCCAGCGCAGCGCTGTCCGGCCCGGGGCGGGCAGCGGACTTTGTCCCGGCGGGGCTGCAGCCCCCCGCCCCGCCGCCGCGGAGCTCTGCGGGGCCGCGCTCCTTTTGTCTGCCGGAGGAGCTGCGTGCTCGGCTCTGTCCCGGGACCGCGGCTGAGGACAGAGGAGCCGCTGGCAGCTGCAGGGTCAGTGTGTTCTTTAAATCGGTCTGAGAGTACTTTCCTGTTTTGGGTTTGTTTGTTGTTGTTTGTTTTTTTTTTTCTTTTTTTTTTTCTTAATATACGTTTTTGGAAGGACTTTAGAGAGTGTAGTTTTAATAAGACTTGCGGCGGAAGGCGTCGCTTGGGACCCCCCTTCAAGCCAAGGAGCATCTCAGTGGAGGTGGTCTGTGGGGGTTTGGGAGTCACGCTCACCTACCTGTGAGTCCGTAGGAGTGTAGAGGTCGTCTTTTTTTAGTACTTTGCTCTTTGTTTAATAATGCAAATATCCTGTCGTCACTAAATGTACCTCGCATGTACCTCTCTTGTTTGTCCAGGGGCTTTCCCTTTAAACGTGCCGTGCGCCAGGTGTTACAGATTTATCGTTCTACGCAGATAACCCCCGATGTTTGCTGTCGGTGTTTGTGTGCTGTAGTTGTGATTAGCTGTGCCCCGTACGAAAGCAGACACAGCCACCTCGGTTTAGCGTGGGAAGTAGGCCGCGCTTAGAGGAGCAGCGGGACTTGTGCCGCTGGGCACCGGAGAGGAAGCCCCCTTTGGGAATGACCGACCGGGGGGCACTGAAGGCCCGCATGTATTTTAAGGTGTTCCTTTTTTTTTAATAAAGGGAAAATGGTTGTCCTTTGTCTCGCAGTGTCAGTGCCTTCGTGTGGGAAGGCTGCTGCTTACTTAACTTCTTCCCTGATTGCAGTTTCCGGGAGCCAAGGTGTGGTAGTGTTGCTGCTTCCTTTGGCAGAACCAGTTATTTTTCTCTGTAATGCTTTTGATGTGGAGGGTGTACGCTTTACACTCCACACCACCAGTGGAGTCCTGTGGAGAAATGATTAGGAGGAAAGGAGAAGCACAGGAAAAATTGTTGTCCCTAATGTTTTTTTACAAGAGAAAAATTATTGACAAGAAGTTTAACGCTCTGAGTCCATCTGTTATCTTCAGAATATCAAGGGTAAGCAAAGTTGTCAAGAAGAAGCATATGGCAGTAGGGAACCACCCTTCAGAGAACTTTAAAAAGATAAAAGTAGCAAAACTAAAAATACATGCTGAGGTATTAATATGACTTCCTAGCTTAAAATAATAGCCACTTTACAGCTACCCTGTTATGCATTCTGCTTCTCAACAAAGAAGTTCAGCAGTTAGAACAAGTTTTTCTTTGTTGGTCAGAGGAGTTTCTCCCAAACCAGCACTTACAGGGAAAGCCAGTTGCTGGGCAATCATCTGATTTATTTTACAGCACTGAGGAAGGTGTAAGGGCTTTTTGGGCACTGAATAATGATGGTACCGTATCTAGGGGAGTTCTTTGTTTGTAATGCTTTTTAAGAAAATAAAGATAAATCACACAGTGCTCGCATGGATAAATGTTGAAATCTTAACAAGTGGCTAGAGAAAAAAGCTCAGTACATTGAATTTAAAACAGTCCAGTGGACAAACAGCAGGCTCTTGTTAATTTAAAGCTAATGACATTGTGGAGGTTTTTTAAAATCAGAGTTGCATTTCTACTAGTATAGTAAAGCTGTAGTTCCTCAGTTCTCACTTCCAGCTAGTAATACATAATTACTGTCACATTAGCTCTCTAGTCGTATGTAGACTACTGTCATCTTCCTGTTTTACTCATTTTAGCAACATCAGTTTTTTTTAAAGATATGTAATACTGGTTTATGTCAAGTCACAGTAAATACTATGTCTTATTTCCTGGGTTCGGTGTAACTTTGTAATATAAAATTAACCAGAAAAGGCTGCATGTAAATTAATACCTTGTCAAAATTTAATGCATTGCATATTAATTTTGATGCTGTTTTCTAAGGTTGTATGGTTTTAGTTTTGTTTGTTGGTGGTGTAGAAAAATATTTGGAAGGCAGTTTTCTGCAGCCTGTAATTACAGGGCCTCTCTCATCAAGTACATTGTCTTGAACTAACTCAGAACTTGTCAGTCCTGTTCCTAGTTGCTGCTGACCTTTCCAGAAAAGGATAGTGATCCAGGAAACTTTCTGGCAGACACCTGATGTGCCAGTGATAGCAAAACACTGCAGAATAGATTGGAGAGTGAGTTTTAGTTCAGACTGCCAGGGGCTATTTTTATCATTATCTGGTGTTCTAGAGATTTGTGGGGCCGTAGTTGCCACGCCGAGTGATGCACATTGGTTAAGTACCTTTTCCTGGTCTGTCCACAAAAACTCCTGATGGCAACAATAACTTCACAAGGTAATATGGAGGCACTTTTGAGTATTGTTAATTGATCTTGAATATTGTGTCATTGGGTAATGGAGGAGTGTTACATTTGGTGCTGGTATTTGGAAGCCAGCTTTGCTGAAGGTACGAGTTGGTTCCAGGAGCATGTGCATCAGCCTGAGCTGCACCTTTGGCCTCAGTGTTTCAAGTTTCCCTTGAAACTTCCTGCCAGGGTTGTTTTGGAGGTGTTAGGATGAAGGAAGATTCTTAAAGAAGCACCGAGAGGAAGCATTGACAACAAGGGTGCGATCCAAATATGAATGGTTTTGCTTTCACTTAATATGTAATGCTGTATGTTCATTTTTCAGTGTCTCTAGATCTTCTGTTATGTTGCTGTTAGGTAGTTTGGAAGTCAGAGAGTTTAAGGTCCCCCATTTAGAAAATGGTCTGCTTTCCCCTGGGAATTTAAGCAGTTAGGCCTGCTCTGTACAATCAGCAGTGCAGAAAGCAGCATGTATTTGCTTTAAGGAGCTTCAAGATTACCAAAAGAGAGAACAGAATGATTTTTTTGCAGATATATAGGCAGTTTGTTGATGCAATGGGGCATTTAGGAGGAGATACATATGTAAAGTAGAAATGGTGTAGAAACTGAAAAGAGCTTTTAATCAGTGCTGTCATGTGAAATAATGTGTGCAGATATCTGCTAATTCCCGTTGGAGTGCAGGCTTTCCGTGCACTTTAATTTCTGAAACTTCTGCTGGAGTTGGAAGCAGAGTAGCTGCAGGCGTTGGCAGGACTGTGTCGCAGACTGAAGCTGTTGGGTTTGTGATGTACCACACCTTCAGCACTGTTGTGCAAATCATGTAATTATGAAAAGTACTCCGGAACAGCTCAGATGTGGTATTTCTCAACAACTTTTCATAGGCTCATCAAACCACAGGGAGCCCTGCCTCACCTAAGTGAGATTGCAATCTTCTAAGCACACCTGTGGAAGTCTGGAGAGGTTTTCCAGCTTTTTTTTCTGTGTGGTTGAGGATTCATTAGTTGTTCTCACTGGGCTCATTGGTTGTTCAGTGTAGAATTTGATGTTCTGTTTTTAGAAGAACAACTGCAGACTGATAGGGTTGTGTCTGCTGAAATAGTGATTCTGTGATTTTTGGTTTTTTTAAAGGGGAATTACACTTGAGAAGGATGCTTAAAACTTGCTTTTCAGATCACTGGCAGTTAAATCCTTTTTTCCCCCCTTAAAAAGCATAATTTTGTTATGTTTGTTATAATTTTTTGGGAGAGCAGTTCTGGCTGTAGGCTGGTATTTCCTGCAGAAGCTGAATATATGTGCCTGGCATCTGCATTTTGCATTCTGATTTCTGTTGTATAAGAGTTGTAGTTGCACCAGTGGTCAGGAACATACGTTGTGGGGTTTGGAAATGCCCCTGGGAATATGAAAGACAGGAGAGGCAGCACGAGGAAGCTGTTGGAGGCCTAGTGAACAGTGATTATGGTGGAAATCCACATGCTGAGTTAATAACTTTTTTTGTGTGTGTTTAAGTTACTAAAATATTCGGTAAATTCAGTTTGTTCAGAATAACCCCAGATATCCCTGAATGCTTATTTAGATTTGAGACCAAATGTTTTGGGCTGAGTAGACCTTTCAAGAACATGACTGCAGTGGGTCAGGCTGCTTTTGATGTTTTTTTTTTTTTTGTTAGCCGCTTCCCCGCCCCAAAACAAAACCATCAGGTTTTGTTTTCTCAGTTAAATTAGTCACACTGCTCTGCTTTCACTGGGGTAGGTAACGCCGTTCTGCCACACTGTGATTTTTGGCTTTGGACTGTTGCAGTCAGTGCCAAAACAAGTTTAATATAGAAGAGCAGGTACAGACTTTAACCCTCTTGGCTTTCCCTTTCATCCCAGCTGCTTCTTAGTGTTGCTTCTCCATTTCCCTCAGTATTTGTGTGTCTGCTTTTCCAGTTTTATTACTAGAGGTCCTGATTTCTTCTGTCTTTTCATGATTCCTGTAGTATAGGAGGGGGGAAAACTTGCTGAAACTGGAGAGAGGTGGGTAGGACCTTATTCCTAAGAAAACTTCAGTTCTCTGCATGTAAACTCAGGGTAAGATCATGGGCAGTGTGTGGAGCTAATGGTCTGTATTGTGTGTGTGAGGATTATTTGTCACTCTACATCTGGAAAATTAATTTGGCCTGGAAATTGCCAGATTTATTCTGAAATTTAAATGACAAATATATTAAAAAAATACCCCTTTTTATTCAGTCACTGTAATTGCAGAGTTGGGTAGTCTTTCACCTTTTTATTTCTCTGGGTCACTGCTATGCAGGAATGCCTGTTAGTAACTCTGTAGGTTGTTATATCTCCTTAGATTCATGCCTAGGTGTTGTTTTAAGTTAGCATGTTAGATTTGGATTTTTTTCAGACTCAGCCTTGTTTTCCTTAAAATGGTTATGTTTTGGGTTCTTTTATTTTCTGTTTGAATTGGTTACTGATGGGTGAGCTGACCATGGGGCCGGCAGTAATCCTGGCCTGTGAGATAGAGCACAGTGCTTTGGAACCAGTTCTGTTAGAAGATGCACATTTATTGAGATAGAATAAAAGTCTTAATTTTTGTCTCATAAGTTAGATGTAAATTTGTTTTTAATTACAAAAATGGTGAGTCTTCGTCTTCAGATACTTAGTATCTTTAAAAAGTCAGTAAATTTAAATTGGTGGTGATTAATATTTTCTAGTTTTTGTTTTCAAAATTTTGTTTCTACTCTCCTCAACGAAATCATAATCCATCACAAAATTTGAACATTAGCTGGGGGAAGAGATGCTTCAGAGGAAAGAAGCAGACATTTAATACGTTGCCTTTGAGAAACTACAGCTAATCTTCATGAGGTTTTGAAGATAATCTTTGAAGAACAAATTTTACTACTGATTGTTCCCAAGTGTCCAGTGTTTCGAATTGCCTCTTCAGAGTGCAGCAGGTAGGGAGACAGGACAGTCTGAGGCCTTGTGGAGGCAGGACGAGACTCTGGTGTGCGTGGCAGACTCGATTTACCACAGGTTCGGGCAAATCTCGTTACAGCTGGGTTCAGTGCAAGCAGGGCGATTTTCACCTGCCTGCCCCGAGCTCTTCAGGGCATGCAGGTGTTAAACAATACCAGTGCGTTCTGCTTTATTTGGCTGGTCGTGTGGAGGTGTCGAGGTGTCGAGGCCGACACGTTTAGGCTCGTTAATTATTTTTTTGTCCCGTGTGTGTCTGAGGTTGACAGAGTGAAAGTTTCAGATTCAGTGTTTGGAATGAAATTAAGCTTTGAGCCATTTTTCATTTGATCAGTACCACTCACTTCATGTAGTAACCTGTTCAGACTTTGCTTTCTGCTTTACCAGACATTCCTTACCTAGGTAAAAAGTGCTTAAAGACCATTAATTAAAATATTGCATGAAGGTTAGAAAGTGCAATTTAATCGAAAATTTGAATCTGAAAACTAGTTAAGGCTGTTCTGATTTATACCCCGGTATTGTTGGAGGAAACAGAATTTATTGCAGAGTGAATCGGAATTGCTTTATGGTGCCCTTATTATGGGAGTAGTGTAAGATTTTGTCCTTAAAGATTCTTTTCCTTGATTATAAGAGGATGTGTTGAATGGTACTTGACACGATGACTACACTTGCCATTTCGCAGTCTCACCTGGTGTGGCAGAGCAATCCTCCGGTGTTACCCCCTTTGGAATACCTTGCATAATTTTGGATCTTGTAAACCTAGTTTGAGATTTCCGTGGCAGATTTAATTACCCGTGTCAATCTAATCCCAGTAGCCCCAGGCAGCGGGGCAGAACAGGGTGGTGGTTCTGGAGGTTGGCTTGCCCCCAGCAGTGCAGGCAGAGAGCTTTTTGCCTGTAAAGCGAGGTGATACTCTCAGGTTTGAGGGTGGGGCTTGAAGGCCCTTATCAATATCGAACAGGGAAGTAGTGATTTTTTTTTTCAAGGTAATTCGTAGGTGGGAATATGAGCATCTGCTTGTCTGTGTCAAAATAGGTGCATCTTCTCAAAATAGTCTTGATCCTTTTAATTATTTTCGGTTTTTACCCTTCAGTTCATGTTTTGATTTGGTAAAGTTTTCATCCACTAAGCATTTCTTTCTTTTTTTAAATTTTTTTGTCACAGGTATGGTTTAATGTGTCTTTTGCTGGTATTGGGGAAGTAGGGATGTAATAGTGGCAACTAGAAACAAACAGGTTAATTACTAGGTTATATAAAGAAAACAAGAAGACTTATTTCTGTCTTTCCCCTCTTTTCCCTCCTATTCCAGCTTGAATATTTTGACCTGCTATTGCTTGCTAACTTACTCAAAACGACATTACACTTTGCTGTGTTTTTTCTGGCTTCTGTCTGAAAATGAGCATTTATGTGTCTTGCTCTAACATAAAGATTGACTAACTTTTTTTTGGTGGTTGCTACTGCTACACTGAGGAACAATATCTGTTTTTCTGTGAAGGCTAAAATACTCAATTTTAAAATGTATGTATTTAAATTTGTATGTTAATGAGTTATCAAAGTAGCCAAATGACTGAAAAATGTTTTTAGAGTGTAAAGGAGAAACAGAGGCAGTAATTTAAAAAAATGCTTTTGGCCATGCTTGTTCATTAAGATCAGAGTGACTCTAATGTTTTCGTTTTTTGGTTTTTCTTTAATAATAATGCGTACTTCTCACTTTGCTTTCAGGTAGGATGTGATTTTTTTTGCGGTATATGCAGGAAGATCAACTGCTGACACATCTACGTTGCCCAGAAGTTTGGCTGGGCTCGTAGAAAGGTTAAATGATCAGAAGAAATGGCCGTAGTGTGGGAGCTGAATGCGCGTGCTTGGCTGCGCTGATTCTTTCCCTGTCCCTGCCGTACCCAGCGCGGCGGGCTCGGGCTGCCTGATCGCTGACCTGGCTCGGGCTTGGCACCTCCTGCCCCCGCTCTGCTCAGCCGCTTCCCGGCGAGCTGTTTGCCCCGCTTCAGAGAAGTTTTCCTGCCCTCCCTGTCTGCTTTTCCAGCGCTGCCCTAAGCGTACAGGCAGATAAAAACGCCTGCGTTTTTGTAACATCCCCGTTTCTCAGTGTGGAATTCTGATTGCGTAATCCGAGTGCCGAACTGAAGCCGCTGTGCTTGAGCGTAGAGGAGGGGAATTCCAGGCCGATGAAGGCGCTCCCGTTGGCCTCTGACATTGTTCAGCGTTGGGAATGTGTTGGGCTTATTACTTATTGTGTGAAAAGTTGTTCACCTACCCGTGTTTTATGTTCTCGCTCAGTTGTTGTTTAGTATATCTAAATTATCAGTGGTTTTCCACTGACAGATGGGAATGGTTCACTGTAACCATCTGTGAAATTTCCTGTAGGAGACTGAGCAATGCTTTTATTTAGCACGAGGAGGAAACTACATGTGCAGGTATGCATGAACACAAATCGTTCACAAACTATCACTAAATGACTTGTCTTCTCACTAGAAACCCAGTGTTTCTGATTTTGGCTGAACGATAAAGACAGAGGAAATAACTTGGGGTTTTTTTTCCATAGCTGTAAGTGAGGGTTGTTTGTTTCTTTCTTTAAATGTTCTTTGGAGTCTTATTTGAATTCTCTTACATTTGAATGTGATTTGAGTCAGGCTAAGACTTGATACTGCTGAGACTTCATTGTGAAAGAAGGGTTTGACATTTTTGTATATTTAGTAATGCTCACCAGGAGACTTGCTTCCTTGTGAACTCTCTTGCTTTGATATAAATGTAATTGAAATTTCATCTTTTATTAACATTTCCTTTAGTTATATGTGTGTTAGCTCATTTTAAAACAAAGCATTTTAAATAGCATAATTGAAAACCTTTTCCCCTTCTGTCTGGTTTCATTTTGACTAGAATGCTGTTTTTCTAAAATATGCAGTAAAGATGTCTAACAAATGAAACTTCAGTAAAATACCGTTAAATAGAATATTTTTTTTGGTAATGGTTAAGAGTTTAGAGCAAATTCAGTGCACTTATGAACTTCTAATGGGGCTGGGGGAAGGATAGAAAGAAAAACTTTGTGAAATGAGGTTTGGAAACAAATGGAAATATTATTTAAAACTTAGACAGTAAAACCAGCTAGCTTATAACCGTAGAACATGTCTCTAGTTTTCAAAGCCTGTAATGTTCCTTTTTCTTGCATTCTTTGTTTAGAATGGGGCTTTCATCTGCTCAGAGGTTAAAAAAATACTGTTGTGACATTTACTTCCTTTTTTCAGTCACCCAACTTTCATTACAGTTACTCACCTGGAATTGACTGGCCTTAAAATGTGGAGCAGATACTTTTCCCGAATGCATTTACACTGAAAACATCCCCCACCCAAACAACCCCCCAGTCAACAGTCATGCACATTGAACTCTGTCTTTAAGTTCTAAAAACCTATTCCTACATTATAAGATAGTGTTAGCATTCTTACTGCTCTTCTGGGTGTGTTAAGGCCTGCCCTGTCTTTTCAAGTACTTTTGATTCCTCCTGAATGTAAACATACAGTAGGGTCAGATAATCATAAAGCTCGTGTGTACACTTGAAGGAACTGTCTTTTTAAATACACAGATGAGTGTCAGAAGCTGGAACCTGATCAGTTGTGTTGGTGTATGTGTACTTAGTACTAAAAAACTTACATTGCCTGATAGGGGTTTTTACATACTGCTGGTAAAAATACTGATGTACCTTGGGGCTTTGTTTCTGGCAATAAAGTGTTGTTTTTTCAATGCCAGAGTGTCTGATTCTGTGCATATCCACGTACCCTGCAATCTTGACTGATGTTCTGTGATGAGGAGGTCTTGTCATTTTTGCCTTGAGATGATGTTTATTGTGTGTGCTGGTTTATAGCTGAGTTTGTGGGCCCGAAGGAAAGCGTGCACATGGCTCTCTAAAGCTGTGATTTGCTCAGGTCATCTTGGTGGGAAATGCTTGGTTCCAGTCTCAAGTTTAACAACTGAGCGTTTCATGGGGTGGATTTGGAATGCAGAGTGCACGGATATTCCTGGCTGTGGAGCTGCAGCTTAGGTGAGAGCTGTAACTGCTGGGCTGGGTGAAAGGTTCTCTCTCTCTGGCTTTGTCTCACCGTTCCCCTGCAGTACTTACTCATGGGAAGGGACTGTCAGTCCTCCCTCAGCATTTAGGAGCTGTCTGTAAAGAAAGTCTTCCAAGGGTAGGAGGAACGTGCGTTAAACTGGAGATGTTCACATCTTGAATAAATGGGGATTTTGTGGAGAAAACTCCTCTGCTGATTTAGTCAGTCTTTGAAGAGACTTGTGGCTGCATCCAGAGGGAGTTCCAGAGCTGTGAATTCCAGCAGTGGGCAGAACCTTTTTGCAGCTCTAGCATGTAAGCCCAGAGGAGGGACCACATCCAACGTGTTTGTCACCTTGATGTGTCTCATAGGTTAATAAGTTGAGTAATTGCCTACTTAGAATACCAGCTTTCATGGATGACTCTGACACCTGATATCTGTTGTATATTGCATATGGGAAGTTTTATGTGTTTAATTCAGAGCTGTTTTGGTAAATCACCTTACAAGTTTTCTGTGGAGTGATGGATTTGAGGATATCTTTACCCTTGGCTGCAGTTAAAATGATTTAAAGGACTCAGGTGTATGGGCTAGCAGGCTCTGTTCTGATCTATGCTGATAAACTTAAAATTCTTTTGGTAAATTATTCAGTCTCTTGTTCTCATCTGTAAAATGGAAATGGGCTTTCTGAGAAATGCTCTGAATCCTGTGACTGAAAATCTTTGTATTTGAAATGCTATTACTAAAGGGGTTTGTATAAATTTGGTTAAGTACTTGTGCAGAATTTTGTATTCTCACGGGGATTTTGGCTTGCAAATTTCTCTCACGTTTACTTCCAGATTTCTGGAAAAGGTAGCTTTCAGTCTGATTGCTTAGGCCTGATGTGTCACGGCAGAAGGATCGTGTTTTACAGAGAAGGGGTTTCTGATTTCGGTGTGTGGGTTGTTGCTGCTTTTTTCTTCACATGTTGCTAATGGAGACTGCCCAGCTCTCTTTTGCTTCGGTTGTCAGGTTCTTTCAGGAGCAAAATGGGAGTCCTCCTACGAAATCATAGTTGAACAGGACACTGAGGGATTTTAAAGGCAAAATTAAGTTAAAGGTATGGGAAAGGAAAAGTAGTCCATTTCTTGTAACAGTATTCTTGTGGGGTTTTTGGATAGGCGCGTGTGTTACATGTTATATACACAACACGCTGTCCTTGTGTAGCATATTGTGTGTGTTTGTCCCCAAGTGCTCGTGTTTTTCCCCAAGTGCTCGTGTTTGTGGGATGATTTTCTCAGCCCAGTATCAGTGTTCCACTGACACCACAAGTATCTAAGTACTGTTCCTTCTTCCTGAGTGCAGCAACAGTGGTTTGGGTTCAGTTCAGCTGGTTTTACTATAGCTGACCTCCTGTGTGAACATAAAGTGAGCTGAGCAGAGGTCAGGCAGTCCGGAGAAGTTTCTGTGCGGGTCACTGTGTGGTTGAAGTGTGTAATTGGGCCGGGAACGGGGAGTGCTGCTGCGGCTCCTTTTGAGAGCAAAGCCCAGGCTGTCTGGAAAAGGCTGTGGGGACTGTCTGAAATCGTTTAGTGACCCTAATCTTGTTTCTATTCAATGCGCTTTTAACAGAAGGACCAAAGTATTGCTCGTAGTGTGCTGATATTTTGTGACCTTTTCTTTAGTGGTGCAATGAAGGGCTATTTTAAACTCTGGCTGTGAGCACGGTTGTGGAGCAGCTCTGGCCCGGGGTCACTCGCGCTGTGTCGATCGCGTGGCTGTGCTGCTGCCAGATCTCTGGTGGACTCTGCATCTTGCAGGTTTCTGAACTTGGCTGCTTTACAAAAACTGCTTCCTGTTTGTCTCTTCCTCTTCCTGCTGCTTTTTTCTGTTGCCAGTTTCTCGGCTCTGCAGTGCGCTGTTCGAACAAACCCGTTCGTTTCACGGGTTGGCTGTGTGCTTTACCGTATCTGTACCCTTCCTTCGGTGGCAGTGTGCATCTTTGCTGTGTAAGAAATGCAGAGCTTGCCAGGAGCGTCCGTGCTTCACAAGAGCGCGCTTGGAGTTGGTTTTCAAGAAGAAAAAAAAAAAAAAAAGCACGAGAAGTACATATTTGCATGATCATGGGGTCGGATGGGGTGGGGACCCTGCGGTGAGAACACCAAACTGATTAACCATATCTTGCTCATTCTACTTGGCGTGACTCAGTGACCCTTACCCGGGTGACTTGCCAAAAGCTGCGTGGATGTCTGAGTGTTCCCGGAGTTATGTATGAGTCTTTGCTCTCCTGGGGATGAATTGGTACTCCTCTTCATGTAGAGAGGGCTCTGTAAATTGTGTACCAAATCAGTGCTCAAGTTTTACTTAGAGAAATCATTCTCTAAAAGAATTCTTCCTATTACATGATGAAAAACTGTGTTTCTAAGCTTCTGAATAAGATGGTTTTGATGTGATGTGGCAAATGGCAATGCCTCAGGTAAGATTGTGGCATTGCAGCTTTGCTTTCCCTTTTCTTTTGACATGTTACAGCAAATAGAGGCAGTTGGTAACTGTTTCAGTAGCCAAACTCTTGTTCAAGCTGAGAAAGCAGCCAGTGTTCTTGGTCTGTGTACTGCTAAATAAGACAGATAATTTTTTTTAATGTGGTTACAATGTTTGAACATAGTTTTCATCCAAAGTAAAGGATGCTAATGTAATGCCTCCCTTTCTTTTTTAAATAGTGCTAAAAGAAAAGCAAGCCAAACCCCCAAATCCAAATGGAAAACTATGGAACGAATACATCTGATCTTATACAAATGGATTTGAAAGTCGTTCCTCGTGATTTAGTGTCTGTCTTGAAAGTCCAGAACACCCAAGTGTGCTTTAAGGGTCAGCTTCCAGGGCTGAGTAATGTTCTTTTGAACTGAGAAGGGTTTGCTGTGGGTCTCTCCCTCCCTCTCCTGGTCTGCTTTGACGCCTACTGCATTCCTGTCAGTACCCCATCTGAAAGGAATAACCTGCACTGTCTCTGCACATGAAGGCAAACTGTCTACCTCTAATTTAGGTTATAAGTAGTTCTGGACAGTGACTGTGATTTTGCTGTGCGTTCCAGGGTGCCTGTCTTGGTAGAGTGCTGACTAATGCCTGAAACTTCCAGTCTAATTTAATTTATTAAGTAGCAAGATGGGGACTGTTTCAGGATCTGTCCTGAGGAATACCTGGAGAGGCAGCTTTAATGCAGCTATCTACAAGCCAGCCTCAGAGAAATACAGAATGCAATCTTCAGCAGCGTGTTAAAAAATCAGTTGTGTAATTCTCTGAGAACAGAGCAATTGGAGGTCACGGATTTAATACTGGATTCTGTGTTTAATCTTAGTGGGAGTCACTTCCATGTGGTGTGAGTTCTTTGTGGGTGGAGATGTTTGTGCAGAAGATAAACTACACATTTCTGATATGATGCAATTGGAGCAAAGTTCTTCCTAAAAGTTAAAGTAAACAAATGAGCCATCTTTTCCTAGTCCCTGATAGGAAAGATGGAAAATTTTAGTGTATGCGATTTTTTTTTTTTGGCCTTGTGCAGAAGTTGGACTTGTTTGCTGGCTTTGTGTAGAACATTTAAACCTGCAGAATGAGCACTACTTTGGTATAATTTAACACTTGACAAACAAGCAGTACAGGTATTTAAAGTACCTTAATGTGAAATTGTAATTGTCTGGTAGGGGTGGAAAGTAGGAGTAAGAGTTTCCATCATAATGCTTTGAGGCTGCTGGTTGAGAACTCGTTCCATGCATAGATGATAACATAGTGAAAGTAAACGTGTTATTTCAAAGTGGGAGATTTCTGCTAGGATTTTAATGCTAGGAAGACCTCTCCATGTTCCTGGCATGGCAAGTGTAGGGTGGGTAGTGCTTTGTTCACACAGCATTTAAACGCAGATTAAATGCATGAAAGGTTTTGGCTTCTTTTTCTTTCCTTCTGGTTAATATTTTACATTGCAGTTTGTGAAATTCAAGCAAATAAAATTTTATCAGGGTAGATCAGCGGTTCCTTTAGCCCATTTTTAATTGATAATGGCTGTTTAGGATCTTCCCTTTCTCTTCTGTTTGCCAGTGTTAAATTTTGGGTTTCTTGGTAACATTAGACAAACATTTTCCACGTTCCTGGCTTGAAATGTAAACCAAAACAGCTCTCCCTGACTGCCTTCTATCTATTGCGAGATGACCATCACAGCTGTGGGAATCAACAGCTCTAGAAACAAAAAAATTGGGTTTTGGAGAACCAATGCCAGATAACTGAGACATGTGAGAAAATGTGTTTCTCGAGAAAAGCAGCTGAAGGAAGCAGTTCTGGAGTTTTGACTAAAGAGTTTAAAGTAGTTACTTCAAAAAATGTTTCTGGAGAATTTTTTCTGCCTTTTTTTCCCCCATGTAGCACTGTAACAATCTAAACATGCCTTGGATTTAGCTTTTGAATTGACATACAGCAGCTATTTACAATAATAAATTCAGATCCAAAAAACAATTGTTTCAAAAGCAGTGTGCTCTTTTTTTTTTTTTCCCCCATCTGATTTAAATCATAAAGGTAAAATCTGATAGTGGAATTTTTTTTTAATATAGTTGAAAAATACATATTTTTTTTAAAAGCTCTTTTAAATAGCTAAGCTTGTCAGTTCTCTGCTGATTCAAAATTGACCCCTTCCTTTTTTAATCAACATTTAATTTGACAAAGAAACTACTTTTCTTAGCTTGGTTTTCTTGGCTAGTCTCTGACCTTAACAGTTTGCTACGTACCCTGGTTCATACCGTGAACCGTATTTTGAGTTTTGCTACAAGTCCTGAATTAGCCTGCTCAGACCGACCCTACCCTGGAGCAGCTGCTGTGCTGATTCAGTTATTGTTTTAAGGTGTGACTCCAGAAGGGGAAGGCTGTTCTCCAGCTTTCCCACAATAAATAACAATATAAGTTATTTACATGTACAGCCAGGGTCAGTCCTCTTCTCTTTCTTTCTTCCCCCCGGCCTCACAGACCTTCATGTTCCCAGTGTCTTCTCTTTCCTCTGTGACTCTCTTGACTGGCTGCTCCAACCAGCAGAAATTTATGGTGTGTAGAAAAATTACCTGGTATCATACCCTTTTGTATTTTGGGAATAATCAGAGTTGTATTTTATTTTTGGTTTCTGCCCTTGTAGCAGTGCGCTTAGCATTTTATTTTAATTTTCTCGTCATATTAGTTGGGTATTTGAAAGTGTAATATTATTTTTGTAAGTTCTGTGGTAATGGATAGTTAACAATTTTACTTCCTTTAAATCTCAGTGTTGTATTTCATAGCATCCCTCTTTCAGTGCATGCTGCTGGGTTGGAATTATCCCATTTCTATGGCTCTACCCTGGGGCTGGTGTTTCATCTTTCTTTAGCATTTGCCGTTGTTTTTGTTTAAGCCCTTTAGCTTTAAACATCCATGTTTTAAATTTTTTAGACTTAAAATCTGACCGCCAAAAACTTTGATAACATCTTCTGATGTCTTGAGCAGAGTGTGAAGCTCAGCACTGGTGTTACATTTGAACCTTTCAGCTGCCTGTGCGGGCTGAGGGTGAAGTCATTATGGATAAGTTCTTTATCAGCACTGCAGAGTAGGAATAGACATTGTATAAATGGTGTGTATTAGCATGCATTGCCCAGTAATTTATTCTGTGTGCTTCTTATCAGATTGCCAGGCTTTCTTGCAATACCTTCTCCCAAATGGTTTCTTGTAGAACAAGTTTTATGAAACAGAAGTGCTGTAGCTTTTTATTCTGTGTTCACTGGACTGTCTTATTAAAAGCCAAAAGAAAAAATCGGGAAGTTTACCAGTATTTTTGGCCTTCTGATACTTTTGTATTGTATTTTAAAATCAAGTAGACTTCATTCATTTGACACTTTTTTTTTAATCTTTTATAGTGTGCCGGTCAAATAAAAGTCCCTGGGTCTGTCTGACGTGTTCGAGTGTCCATTGTGGAAGGTGAGTACAATGTTAGTGTGCAAATCTTTTAATCAGACCTTTATCTTTCTCTTTTGTTGCTTGACTCTCAGGCGGTTCATTCAGAATTTCCCTGAAATAAGCCTTTCATTATCTCATTTACCATTGTATGTTTATGCTTAACGTGGTTCTTTGCTACCTTATGAGAGCCCAGAGATTATACTGAAGATACGGGGTTTTATTTCGTTGGGTTTTAAAGTAAAGTGGACAGTAAATGTGATTGCTCGGTTCAGAAAGTGTCTGAAGAACTGATAATTTAGTAGGTTATTGTAAAGTTGCATTCTGTGGAAGATGTTTCTTTTGTGATAAGATAAACCCAGTAAGAATTGTTGGAAAGCCACAAATTGGCACATCTTATTTTGAGAGAAACAGCAGCTATTCAGCTGAGACTGGAAATAGCTTAAAAGTACTGCAGTGTAGTTTTGGACCTGAAGTTATTGCCATAGCATGTAAGAACCAGCTGCCATCAGAATTCCTGCAGGCTACACCTGCTTGATGTCTGTATTAGTTCAAGTACTCCACATAAATTGTAGATGAATGATACAGTCAGCGCTGTTATTTATACGTCAGGATAATTGTAGAAAATGTGCTGCTACATAAATGTTTGAGATGCACACACTAATGGAATGCAGTCACTGTTGACATTCAGACAGTACCTGAGATGTGAGCGTGGTTTCATCTGTTGGGTAACCTCTGTGCTGGTGTGCTGTTATTCTGGAAAAACATCATTAAACTTAGTGACTTCGTCTTTTAAAGTGGGTTCAATAAACTCCAGGTTTTGTTTGCTTGATCTGGGTAGCAGTAAGTGTCACAGTTTTAATAACGTGTCTTATTCAGAGTTTTTGACACCAACCTTTTTTTCCCCCCCTTGTTTATTTATTTAATAAATTTATAATTGGTTAGAGCTAAGAGAGGGGGAGATACTTCATGGTCTGAAATAAATAATTGGAATATTTTAATTGTTGCTAATCTTAAAAAATTATTATTACTGTCCACAAACGGCCCTTCTTACGTGCAGTTGGTAGGCATTGAGTCAGTTATTTATGCAGTTTGTTTTGTCTTTCCAAACTGCTCCCATCCTTAGAATGGAAAATAATTGAATGAGAAGATATAATATTCCTTAGGGCTCCTGCATTTATAAGGACACTTTTTTTTTTAATTAAAGGTGCCTAATTTCCTGTATCTCAAACTTTGAGTATGAAAATGCTCCTTGTGTCAGCAGAAGGGCTGCAGGATTTTAGATTTTTTATTCTTTTATGTAACCACAAGCTCCAGAGCCCTTCAAGTTCATGCACTCCATGACTGTACCATTAAATCGTGCTGCAGGATGGGAAAGCTGAAAATGAGGGTGCTTTCAGGTGGGGTCAGCACTCTGTTAAAGGGATCCCAAACAAGTGCTGGGGGGAAAAAAGGTGGAGCTGTAAGAAGAGTATATGGGAAAGCAGTACAGAGTACCTGCACTAGAGGTATGGAAAAAGGGAGTTTAGGATTTTCTAGTGTGCAAGTGCATTAGTCTGTTAAGAGCACAGATCCTGGGCTTTGGTACAAGGAGATGGAGGGCCTGATTTAGACCACATGAGAGAGTAAAGGACAAAAACGTTAGAAAATTTCACCAGTGTTTTCACACAAGTGAATTGTCTTTTTTAATGCCTGTGTAAATATTGGATGCCTTTTTTATTCCTGTTTTTTTTTTTAATGAATGTTAATTAGCTGTTTAGAAGTGTAAACTTCTTTCTTTTTCGTTTATTTTAGATATGTGAATGGCCATGCAAAAAAGCATTACGAAGATGCACAGATTCCTATGACCAATCATAAGAAAACAGAAAAACAGGAGAAAGTTCAGCATACTGTGTGTATGGACTGCAGTAGTTACAGTACATACTGGTAAGAGTTTAAACACTGTAATTTGACAACTTTCTATATACCAGAAGGTGAAAACATCAGACTCTTGTGCAGCATTATGTTACACACATTTTTGAGCACTTCATCTTTGATTTCCAGACCTGTCTTTTTGGAACACTCTGCTTTTGCATGTGCACTGTAGCACTGGCTGTGGCTAAACTCTCACATGTCAAATGGCTCAAACAGAAGAAACTTTTTGAAATAAGTGCTATGGGGTTTGGAGTTGTTTTTTGGGGTATGTGGAGACCCAACTCTCTTAATTGCAAAAGCTGTTTGGTTGCAGTTACTCCTGCCATCAAGCTGGTGGAAGCCTTTCACATATCCTTTATTTGTCAGGATTCAGAAAGTAAAATATTACACTGTAGTTCCTGCTCGGGAGATCTGAACTCGAGCTGTGTTTGTGCGCGTACCTTCTGTGAGTCTGGGGAAGTGATGGATCCTGTTGGGAAGCAGGATCAAGTCTCTGGCAAGAGCAAGGAGAAGAATCAGAAATGATTCTTTAAACAGCACAATGGCCCGGGCTGCTTCGTTCTGTGGGGTTCTTGGAGTGTGATAAGCACTGTTTAGGGAAATTTAATATTGATGCTGCTGATGTGGGATTCCGCACTGTCCCCGTTCCCCGGCGGGCACAGGCTGGCAGTCAGTGGAAAGCACTGCTTTTTGCCCAGCATCCTCCATCTTCTTCCCCCTGAGGCAAACCTGCTGGCAGGTGCTTCCCCGTTTGCAGGTGCTCCATGGTTTCCTGTGCGTTGTTACTTGGGCAGTGTGGGTTTGAGCAGTGTCAGTCTCGGGGAAATCCCTGTTACGGTCTTGTAAAATTACTGGGTATGTAGCTCCTCTAATGGGTATTTTGTTCAAATAGTCAGGTGTCTTTTGGGTGCTTCATCAGGGAAAAATCTGTTTGTTGAAGTTTGGGTATCCGGTTTTATGAGGACTGCTTCTGTAAAGCATACTTTTATCCCCTGCAAGTGAAACCCCAGTTAGGTGATTTCACCTGGAGAAATGTTGTTTGAAGCAACTCAAAAGCTGCTCAGATGGTGCAAGCAACTGTGGGCATTTAAACATAGGAGAAAGGTTGGAGTAGCTTTGTGCCGTAGGAGAATTTTGCTTTCATTTGCATTTTATTTTAATGAGCAGCATTTTTATCTGCTCCTATGTGAATACATGAGAAAACAGACAAGTTTTCTAAGGGATACATGTGCACAGGTTACCAGCATTGCAACAGCTAGTTTCACTTTCCCAATTAATACTGGTAGCAGCTGAGTTCTGTGTTGTGGCTTTTTGTTTAGTTTGAATTATGCCCTGGCTTCTAGTCATTCTGAAGGTAATAATCTGTGGAGGAATTTTAGCAGGGTATTTGAAGTCTTGATTATATCTCCATATGACAAATAGTGTTCCCAGCTTGCCGAGGCTTGAGGAGTTACAGCAGCATCCTGCTGCCCTTATCAGAAGGATCGGTGTGAGCCCCCTGCTGACCTTATCCCGAGCCCCGGGTGGGCATTGCAAAACACCAGCAGCCAGACTGGGGGCTGTGGGGTCTGTTAGTGACCCCAGCCGTGCCGGCGAGGGGCAGAGCTGCACCTGGGCAGGCCCACGTCTGTGGCAGCACACAAGGGAAGCAGTCCAGCATGTGCTGTCTCTTCTGCTGTCATCGAGACTGAGTCATCTCTGGACAAACTGGAACTAAGCGTAGCCAGCTTTGCCTTGGGGAGTTCCTGTTGTGGGTAATTCACCAGCAAATTATAACTCCTGTGCTAATGTGAAGCTGAACGAGTTTCAAAAGCAGTTTATCTTTGCTTTCATTTAGGATATTTCGAGTTTTTCCCACATGATAAGCAGAAAAAGATACTGGAGTTTGTTACTGCACCCAGTTGGAATGAGCACAGAAGTTTAAAGATGAAGCTGAAGGCGTTCAGGTCAACTTTTCCCCCTTTATTTTGGACAGTGCTGTGAAGGCTCCTGTCAAATAGTGGTGCCAGTTAAAGAAAAGGGTTGGGTAAATTTGAGACATAATTAGCTGTTGTGGAGAGTGAGTTTGAAAAGGCTGTTTGTTAGCTTCAGGGTGGACGTGAATCCTGTAGACAGTGCTAAGTTTATGCCATGGTGGTTCTTTTAAGTGAACTTTTATGTAAAGATGGGTATTTTATGCTACTGGTATGGGCTGCCTCAATAATTTGAAAGTCAATAAAATACCATCCTAAGGCTTAATTGAATTTTACTTCTACTGTAAAAATAATGGAGGTATTTTGATGCAGTGCTGGCTTTTATGTTTTTTTTTTGCAGTTCGGTTTACTGCACAAAATTGAGTAGAATACTCTTATTCCATTTTTATGCCATGGATCCCGATTTACTGTGTTCCTTGGCTTGCATGATAATAGCAGTGAACAGGCCTGTATGGGCTTTCTAAGAAGGCAGCATTTGATCCTTTGCCTTCCTTTGGCCCTGCCATAACCTGTCATGCAGTCTTTCCACAGGGTTTTGTTGTTTGTTTACTGTGTCCTCCTGTTCAGCTGCTCAGTCTTAACAGTGGACAAGTTGAGAGAACTTGTTAATATTTTATTTATTATGAGAGTACAACTCTGTTCTTGATTCTTTGGTCACTTTTGAGACAATAGATGCAATACTAAACCCTCAGACTAAATTATGTTTGAGACCTTAACTGCTGAGAAAAAGAGAGTCCTGAATTCCACTTTTTGGAGGTAATCAGCCTTTCAGTTAGTTCTAAAGTACTACACACAAAGAGTTTGCAAGAAGTACAGATCTTTTTTGTCTTCAAGCTATCATAGGATGCTTTCTCCTGCTGCGTTAGTTGGTTTTTTGTGCACGAGAAGTAAAACGATACGTGTAAGAGCCCTGCTTTCCTGAAAGAGGACTCTTGTAAATTGGTTTTCTCTGTGCTAGTGCACGGACAGTTGGCACAGAAGAAGAAAGGCTGCCCTGTTTATATATTTGCATAATATGTTTCCTGTGTTCATTTAATCCCAGACATAGTTTGCAGGTCAGATTTCTCACCCCTTACCCTCCTTGTTGTCCCTTAAAGGCACACAGTTGTGTCAGGGGGGTGTGTGTGTTCCTGGCTGGTGTAAAAATAACCAACTGTCAAGGACTTAGGAAAATTCTTTTTTAGTCTTTGTGAGGATGGTTCTCTTTAAAAAACAAACCAGACTTACTCTGCTGGTGCCATGAGCATTGGAAAATGAGATTGCTCAGTACTATTATTTTGCATTCCACAATCAGCAAAAAAAGAAGAGTAAAAAGCCATTTATCCAGACAGTAGAACTTGAGCTCTTTGTTTAGTAAAGTGTTGGCATAACTAAGGAAACCTGGGTTTTCTTAATTTTTCCTATCCTTCAAATTCTTCAAATCTTGTCAGGGCTTTTAAACACAGCAGGAAGTTCTGTCCCTAACAGCTGAGCACTGTACCAGCACTAAGCACTCGTGTTCCCAGAGCAGTGCACACATTCACTGGCTCACTGCCATTTTAGAAGCAAATGAGGCCAGCAGAGACCAGGCCTTGGAGGTAGCAGAGGTACTAAAAATAGAGTGTATAGAGGAAAATACGGTGCTAAGCCATATAAGGGACCCTCTGCAAGGTATAGAATTTGTCCCTGCCATTGCTGTTAAAGTATATTGTAGAGCTGCTGTGTGCAAAAGAGGTGTTTGTTAATTTGTGATAATCCTGAGAATCACAAATTAAGCATCTGTTTTGAATGCCAGCTTCACATATAGGATGTAGTTTCTCAGCAGTTTACCCTCAAGGTGCGTGGGCTTAGCAAGTTTAAGTTACTAAAACGTAAACTACTTCTCAGTCTGTTTACTTGATTTATCCAAAATAGATCGGAGGTAATGCTCTTATTTCTAATAGTAATGCTGAATCCTCAGTGTTGCAAGAGAGGTGGTTTAAGAAACCTGCTCATTAGAAAGAGAAATAGAAGAAGTTTGTCTTGATTCTAAGTGAAACTTCCAAGTACTTTTCCAGTGTTGGAAAGACCCTGACATTTACTGATGTATTTGGTTTTATTCTTCCATCTTGGGGCAGGTGCTAAACTGGTACGTGGAAATAAGGTTAACGTGATCCTCAGGGCATAGGAGCAATTAAATCATCTTTCAGCAGTAAGTTCTAGAGGCTTTCAGTGAGCTTGTATGTGCTTCCATTCCCTGCTTTATCAACCGTGGCTGCTCCAGCGTTAGTGGCAGTGTAACTGTGCCGGGGTGGCCCTGCCCCGGAGGGTCCCGCTCTGGGTATTCAGCTGGCCCAGGAGCCTGGTGTCCCGTGCGAGTGGCAAAGGCAGCAGCACCTCATTAGGTCGTTGTAGGTGGCTGAAAAAGCTGACAAGGACTACCCAAGATGTGGCTGAAAAATTAGCACATTAACAGACTTCTTCTTGCCCCTCCCAAACTAACTTGGTCCGTGGCCATCTTTAAAAATGTAAAAAAAAAAATCCATTACTGGTAATCTTAGTAATTGCTAGATCTTGCATAAGTACCCATAACTGCTGCGTGCATTCTTTGGATGTCTTGAGAGTCATAGTAATTTTTCTTCTTGGAGGCAAAAATCAGAGGTCCTGAACAGACTGATCTTAGGGACTCCATTCAGTGGCAAGGACTTTACTTCTCAGCTCTGTAGCTTTTCTGAGAATGTAGCATTTGAAGTAACACTGGCAATACTGCAGATTTATGCAACAAAGAGTGTTGTGAATTCCAGCTGTGCCTGAAGTCAGTAGCTTCATTAAATTAGGAAGCAAGTGTGGATCTGCTCCAGCAGAGGAGTAGCCTGAGGTGATGATAATGTATTTTGCATTTGAGTCACTCTTGTGCCAAAGGGAAAGGAGAGACATAGCTACAGTTCTGGTACTAAACATATCCAAAGTTAGTTTTCCTCACAGGACATGTTCACTTGCCTGCCAAAATTTGAAGCTGCAATTTGACACTTCACAGTATGTACAGAAACTGATGAGTGATGGAGTGATATTTGTGGTTAAGCACGAGGTCCAAGTTGCCACAGACTTCTGGCCTGACTTTGGAAAACTCAAGTGATCTCTTAGTCCATCTTCCCTGGTGTTTTTTCAGTAGCAAAAACATTTATGTTTTGGGTGTACCCGTTCCACACTTCAGGTTTCAGTGATAACTTTACAATGTTAAAATAGTTCAAAAATTCATGAAAGCTTTGTATTCCTTTCACCAGGTGTCAGTTGGTCTTTTCTGATGAATCTATGGGTAGACTACTGAGTCTGCTTTTGGTTACACTTTTGTTGAGCTGGAATTCTGCCCCGGGCCAGGCAGTTTATCAGGCTTTTGATTTCTAATAAAGAACTAAACTAGAAGAAAAACCATGTAATGTACCTGTACCCTCTTTTGCTGGGTGGGGCTTCTCGAAGGGAACCGAGCTCGGTGTGAGGTGTTGGGCCCTCCAGTTCTCACAATCTTTCACTGGATCCCTTTGGTGCTTCCCACACGTAGCCTTGTGTGGTTGGATCTGCTTCACTGATGTGCTTTGCATGTTCTGAAAAATGTTTCTCTTGCAGTTATCGCTGTGATGATTTTGTAGTCAATGATACCAAGCTGGGCCTGGTACAGAAGGTCAGAGAGCACCTACAGAACTTGGAAAAGTAAGTAGTTGTTTGCATCCTTGGGCAGACTTGTAATACTGCATCATTTAAGTGATATTTGGTTCATATGTGTGTATGTACCTAATTACGTGTGTCTTAATCCTTCTGTGTGTCTTTAAACCGTGTGTTTAAAAACCTTTTAATCACTTGAGAAGCAGAGGTGCAGAACAAATGGATTTAATTGATCTCATCTGTCTTGTTTCTTATACAGTGAATCTTGCAGAAGCACCATATGATGATGCAGGAATTTAGCTATCAATTAACTTTCTTTCTACCTAAACAATAGTGCCTGTCTTTTTCCATATAAAAGAGAGATTTTTCAGAATGAAACAAAGAGTGTTGTCGTAGCTTTGTGGAAAAACCAGAATAAGCTTTTTTTATCAGAGAAACTGAAGCAAAAGTGGAAGGTGGAAGTAGTCTTCATATTAATTCTATAGTTTGATTTGCTAGCAAAAAGATTAAGGCAGCTTACCAACTCGGAACTGTACAGAAAAGACATTTTTCCCTTTGCCTCTGTCTGGTGCTGTTCCACTGGAAAGCAGATAATCTGATCTGGGTGATGGACGTGCTGTGGCCAGTCCTGGAGAGCAGAGAGTGCTCGCACAGTTTGCCTGAAAATCTTACATAACACTGAGCAGAAATACGAGTGCATTCAGCACTTCCAGATACATCAGAATGCCCCGAGTTCAACCAGGACTCCTGCTAAGAAATTGCTGTGATTTGGGAAAATGTCTGGAGCCTCCCTGAGTTAAGTGTATTGATTACTTGGTAGGTTATATTAATATTGCCTTGTCAGGTACATAACGAGATGTAAAGATGTTTAAGCATAATGAGAAGTACACATCAGTATTTCGGAAACGTCCAGGAGATCTAACTTTTTGGGAGGTAAATGATACTGTGCAGGCTTCTGTTCTGTCTAAGGGTGGTTTTTGAATGTTTGGAGGGCTTTTTAATTAAAAGGAAAAAAAAAAAAGAAAAAACCTACCAACCAAAACCCCAAACCCTGAAACAAACTATGATTTCACTATCAAATTCGAGAGAAATCATCAACTGATTTGAGAGGCTATTAATTTCCATTGATGTGCAAAAGAATAAGTGATCGTTTTTATAACTTAGTATTACACAAATGTTACCGTTTCATGTATTTCTATTTAAGTAAGAGAAGTCAGCCATAATACACAAGTGCTAACATTCCACATATTCTCTCGACTTTTGGTGACTTAACTTGGTCCTCGTTTTTTTGAAGCTCTATTCTTAAAGGCTTGGATGATTCTCCTGATAGAAGTATTTTATTTGTTTGACTTAGGAAAAGGATCAATATTTTAGATGACAAGCAGCTGCTAATGGGTGCTCTTGAGGGCACCCGTCCCTGGGCAGAAGGTCCTGCAGTAACTCCCGGGCGGGCTGTGGGGCTGTGCCCCGAGGGAGGTGCAGCCCATTTCCAGGCTCTTCAGCCACGGGAGCCTGTTTGCTGTCAGTGACAACCGGTGACAGATGGAATCACTGTTAAACACCACGGGATTATATCTGGTCCACTCCGCACAACGCTTGGGTTTTGTGGTAAATAATGTCTTTTAATTGCCTTCCAACAGTTCAGCCTTTACATCAGACAGACATAGGAAAAGAAAACTATTGGAAAACTCATCTCTGAACAGCAAGTTATTGAAAGTAAATGTAAGTACGAGAGATCTGGTACAGTGGGTTTAAAGGGGTTTTGGAAAACTGCTGAGGTTTATAGTTGGCCTAGACCCAAATTCTGCTTGGTGCACTTCAGCATCTTCTGGCCACGCACCCAGAAAAGCCCCTTCACACACAGGCTGATCCTCTGCTGCATTTCTGTTGATGTACTCTGTGCTTTGGAAGGGTTTCATGTCAAGATGGAGCTTTTCTTTTCTGAGCAGGCATGAGGCTTTTGTATTTTTCATTTTTTATTCCCCCGGGGTGCATAAGGCAAAGAAGGAGGTGCACTCTTTTGAGGGGAGGCTAAGAATAATTGTTAGGAATAAGTTTAAAATGTTACCAGTTTTTAAAAAGAGCTTAGTAAAACTTGCTTTCTAGAGAAACTATGGACTATTTTTAAGCTTTTCTTCTCTTCATTTCATCTTCCCGCTATTTTAACTTCAGATCTGCAAAATAGCACCCAGGAGAGGAGGATCCAGCCCTGGCTAGATGGCTGAAGGGCAGCGTAGTTTCTTCCAGACAAAGAATGTCCCAAATCAAACGTCTCTGTTTTGCACAGATTGGATTAAGGGAGTTTCTAGTTTTCATAATTTCTCCCAGATTTTTGAGGGTGGAGAGGGGAGATGCTGACCCAGCTGTATTCAACTGCTTCATTTTCACCCTTGGGAAAATGAAGGAGAGATGGAGCCAAAAGGAGAGATGGAGCCAAAAGGGAGTCACCAAAGGGAGCTGGAGCTGCAGCTCCTTCAGCCTTAGGAACGACTGCCCAAGAGGATGGGAAGGGCAGGGGGAGCCTGGGGTGGAGCAAGGCACTCGCTTGCTGTTTGGCTAAATCTGGAGGGGTTTAGTTGGTTTGAGAAATGCACTGCTACAATCAGCGTAGGGTTGTCTGAATGTGCTGTTTGTGCTTCCTGTACTGTCCCAGTCTTGCAGAGACTGAGGAAGCTTGGGAGAAAGAGTGGGGCTTTCCTGCTATGGCAGTACACAGCATCATTGTCTGGAAAAGCCAGTGAAAACCAGAAGAAAAATTCCAGGCAACGTTTAGATAAGGAGAAGACAGAATTAGAAAGCACGAACTAAATACTGCTTTTATTCTTCTTACTCTGTGCTGTTTTGTCAGTTTTATTAATACTTCAATATTGCCTCTAACAACAGATTATCTTTTTATTGCTGGCGTGTTGAATCCTTATCTAGAACTGCATGGGCACTGCTGTGTGCATCAGTGCTGTACTGTGGCACTTGGGGCAAGAGTGGGAAAAGAATATGTTCAGGACACTGGGGTGTTTGCACTTTGAGATATGAAAAGGTAGCCCAGCTTTTAAATTCTGTTAGAACAATGCAGAATGCCCAGAAATTTGATGAACTTCCAGTGTGGTGTTTTGTAGACAGCGGAATGCGTCCAAGTGTTGCAGATTCTAGAATCAAAAATGTAACATCGTCCACATTTCTCTTCCCTTTCCTCCCCACCCACCCTGGAGATAATTTGACAAAAAGCAAGCTCATCTGTGGGTTCATTGTTCTAGGCTGTAAATGGTGTATATTTTGCTTCTCTGTTTTCCACAGCTTGCCTTTTCTTTGCACAGTCTAACTTGACTGTTTATTTCCCAAATAAATGCTGTTGTCTTGTCTGTCAAAAACCCTTGTGGCCATCACAAAACCCCACTGAGACTCAGACTAGTGCTGGTGACTTAAAAACAACCTGGAGTTGGCCACACTGTGCATATTAGACATGGGAAAAGATGGATGAGGATTGGTACTTCCATTTTTCAAAGGCACTGTAGGGAAATTGCTGGCCAGTTCTCACTGAACACTATTGGTGTGTGAATATTTAATATATATACACACAGATCCTTCGCAGGAAAAGCCTGAGATTAACTCTGCGTTGTCCTACTCTAGATTTATTTGCACAGGAAAAGATGCAGTATAACTTTTCGTTGACAGGAACGAGTAAGAAACAGTTTTCCTGTCAAGATGGAGCTTGAGCTGCTGAGGTGGTTGCTTTGGCTTTGCAGCTGCACTCCGTGTACCTGGTGATTGTTCAAATCTGTGCTGCTCCAACAGTGATGACTCTGGAGGGCGGGAAGTGGTGGCGCGAGGAGGAATCTTTCTTTAACTGACCTGCTCTCATTCCAGGGGAGCACCACTGCCCTTTGTGCCACAGGCCTTCGGAACCTGGGGAACACTTGTTTCATGAACGCAATCCTTCAGTCGCTCAGGTACCGTCCGCAGCTCTCCCACCCCGCGCAGGGGCCTTGCGTGCTCTAGCACTGGCCGGGTGAATTTGGCAAGTTGCCGCTGCAGAGAGGTGTGCCTGGATCTGCAGGAGTGGGGGG
>VYZQ01067888.1:4092-18076 GCA_013400655.1 Mystacornis crossleyi | reverse complement strand
CCCATCCTTCCAGCCCTGACCCCTGTCCTTCCATCCCTGATCCCCCTGTCCCTCCATCCCTGACCCCCATTATTCCATCCCTGAGCCCTGTCCCTCCATCCATCCATCCATCCATCCATCCATCCATCCATCCATCCATCCATCCATCTCTTCCAAATCCCCTGCTGTTTATCTCCCACATTCACATACAGGAAAAAAAACCCAAACAAACAAACAAACAAACAACAACAACAACAAAAAACCCAAACAAAAAACCTCCAAAACAAAACAAAAAAACCCAAACCAAAACAAAAAACAAAAAACCCATGTCCTGGTTTTAAAAGTGCCCATGCCGCTTTTGCTGAGGCATTTCAGGCTTTTAATACAAACTGGTCTGCCAATTCACCTGGTCATCCTAGCAACCTCCCTTGTGTGTATTGCAATGAATTCAATTTCACTTGAGTACAGGCAATGAAGCCTATGTTCCCCATTCCTGATGAGACTGATCTGGTTCTTGTGCAGTGGCAGTAATAAGTCTCTCTCTCAGTAGAAAGGCCTCCATTAATGCTTCTTGGGTTCACTGTTTTCATTTCATGGCCCCTCTGTAGTGAAGGCTCACTGGCTCTGGCTGGTGCAGGTCTTTCAGCTCTGTTATTGCTGTAGAATAAACTTCTCCCTTATTTCAGACATTCTTGCTTTTAGGTTGTGGTGTGCTGTTGAATTCCACCTCACTCCATGTATTCCACCTCATTCCACATATTCCAGTCCTGAAGGCAAGTTCATATTTCAGACACATGGTTGTGGATGAGATGGCAGGTGACTGAAGCCTAGTATCTGTTTGTAAAACAGCTGAGCAATTTTGAGTTTTCTTGTCTTCTTGTGGGAATGTGCTCTACAGCAGCAGCTGGATGGGCGTTGTGGGTTGGCCTTGGCTGGCTGTCAGGCCAAGCTGTTCCCTCTCGCTCCTCAGCAAGACAGGGGTGAAAAATAAGATGAGAAATCTTCTTGGTTTAGATAAGGACAGGGAAATTGCTCACCAATTATCATCATGGGCAAAACAGACTCAGTTTGGGGAAGATTAGTTTAATTTATTGCCAGTTAAAAACAGAGATAGTGAGAAACAGGTGCAAAAATGAAACGACCTTCTCCTCAGTCCCTTTCTTCCCAGGCTCAACTTCACTTTCAACTCCTCAATCTCCTTCCTCCCTGCAGAGCACTTCAGGAGGATGGGAAGGGGGGGGAGTGGTCAGTTCATATCACCATATCTGCCACTCCTTTCTTCTCACACTCTTCCCCATTCCAACATGAGCTCCCACCCATGGTATCCAATCCTTCATGAACCTCTGCAGTGTGGATCCTTCTTGGAGACTGCAGTTCTTGTAAAGCTGCTAAGTCCCTCGTGGTCTACATGTATTGCCAGAAATTCTGATCCCATGTGGGCTCCTCTCCAGAGGCCACAGCTCCTGCTGAGAGCCCGCTCCATTGCGGGGTTTCCAAAGGCTGCAGCTTCCTTCAGGGCACTTCAGTCTGCATCCCCATGGACCTCCATGGGCTGTGGGGGGCACATCCTGCCTCACCGCAGTCTGCACCACAGCCTGAAAAGGAATATCTGTTCCAGTGCATGCAGCACCTCCTCCCACTTTCTTTTCGGTGACCTTGGTGTCTTCAGAGATGTTTCTCTTGTTTTTTGTCTTGTTCCTATCTCCCACAGATACTGTGCAGTGTATTTTACCTGTTGTTAAGTATGCTACTGACAAGTAGTCACTGATGGGCTTAGCTCTGGGGAGCAGTGAGTGTATTTTGGGGACAGCTGGACCTGGCTCTCTTCCATACAGGGCCAGCTTCTGGCGATTTCTCATAAAAGTCACCTCTGAAGCCCTGCTTCAAAAACCTGACCATGTGCACAAAACACAGTAGGGAATGCTCCTGCCTCTTGCAGTGAATCTGTCAGAGGCTTTGGGTGGAGGTGCCGTATGCAAACAGCCTTTTTTCCTTCTCCAGTTCCCATGATTTGGGTACAAGCTGCCTTCAGCAATTTGCACAGCACGAGCTTTGTCCCAGCCTGATACACGCAGCCCACAACAGCTCCACTGAGCAGCCTGAACACTCTTTGTGGGCTTTCTGGGCTCTGAGAGTTTATTACAAACAAGCACAAATAACTTTGTAAGGAGAATCAGCGATTCTGCACTGATTGCGGTTTATGCTCAGAGGCACAGAGATATGAAAACTTGTGTGTGATGAAGCCCTGGTTGCTTTCTGGGGGAGAGTGAGAAATAAGTGGTTTTAGTACTGCATTTCAAATCCTCCTTTAAAGGACATCTGATGTGAAAGGTGTTTCCCCCACCCTTTTCCGGAATGCTGAGTGCTCCTCCCTTTGTCCTGGGTTTTGTTCTGATCCCCGTCTTTGGCGGGGTGCTGTGTGTGGGAGGAAGCTGTGGACTGGTCTGGGCTGGTTGCATATGTTTTCAGATGTCTTCAGAATTGTGGGAAAACCCAGTGCCCTCCAAAACTAAAGGCAGGCAGGAAGCCTGAGGCAGCTCTGTGTGGACATGCTTAGGGAAGAGTGTTTGTCGCCTGGGCAGGAGACACCAGAGGACACCTCTGAAGAGGCACAGTGGAAGATGCAAAAGGACACGTGTGAGGGCACTTGTGGGAAGGCATAAGACGGAGATGTGAGAGGAGACACAGGAGGATACACAAAACAGGAACATGTGAGGAGGACTGTGAGGAGACACTTTTGGAGAGACAAAATAGAAAAGACAAAAAGAAAGGACATTGTTGGGGTCATGCCTGCAGAGCATTCATGGAAGGAGAAGACTGAGTCTATGGGCAACCCATGCTGGGACAGGGACACCTCTGAGGGACTGTGATCAATGGGTGACACACACTGGAGTTGAGAGCAGTAACAAATGAGGAGGGGGGGAAGAAAAGGGTGAAAAACAGGGACTGGTTTAAGAAACTATTATGCACTGACATTGACCTCCTGTGCTGCCTATTGCCCCATCAGTGAGATTGGGAAGGACTGAGATAAGTGTCATGCAAAAAAACCCAACAGATACAAGGGAAGTGGAGGAGTGGTGTTGAACTGAAGTTGAACCTGTGGAAGCGGAATGAAAGGTGCTTTCCTTTGTTTTTTGTTTAGTTGTCTATGTGTTTTCTTGTTTCTCAGTACCTGAATCAATAAGGAAAAGATTATGCTAATTTACAACAAATTATCCAAAAATCTCTGGACTGAGACTGTTTTGTCTGCAATAGCAGGTCAGAGTATCAAGGCTGGCCAAAGGGTGTCATGGGCAATGCGTATCCTGTCAAATAACAGGACAGCCCAATTTGTATTTTTTCTATGAGACCACCACTTTGCGGTTTTCCTCTTCAATTCAGAAGAACAGGAGGCTCATGAGTATTAGTATGTAATACAGGAATTACTTGTATGCATGCCTTTGTTATTTAGTTTTCCATTTTCACTGATAATGCTGGCTTAGCTTAATTAAATGTTTTCTAGAAGCAGCTCTGCTGAATGAGTCTACAGGTAGAAAAGCCACATGTTGCTTCTACAACATGCTTCTATGGCTATACAAGGTCCTCTGCTGTGAGTCCAGAGAGGAGAAGGGCTTGAGAGAGTCTGACACAAAGAAATAAAGGATACCCTGAAGCAGTGTGCAGTTGCAGTGCTGCCACCAGTGTTCAGGTAAGTCCAGAGCTCCTTTTGAACACAGAAACATGGTAAGGAGATTTCCTTCTGCTCCTCTCCAGCTGCATGTTAACTCCCATTGAAGCAGCTGCTCATAGCCCTACTTCTCCAAGTTTGCTTTTCACTGCGGAGAATTTAGCAGAACCAGACATGACACGGGTCTCTTTTGTGCTAGTCCCTAATTGACAGGAAAGTATTTTGAATGATGAAAGCCTGTTTGGACCTCTGGAAGATCACTGTTCTTTATTTCAGAATAATACCTTCCAAAATAACTGGTGAAATCACACAGAGGTGTTCGAAACACATTTTGGCTCTAAATTTTTTTTGACAAAATACTCACAATGTAGGTGAACTACACTGGGTGTACTTTAAATTACTTATTAACTTCCCAGTAGTGGTTGTGAGTATGAGCCATTGTATCAGCAGATAAAACTTAGATAAAACGGCAAGATGCCTCTATTCTTTCCTTTCAAAAGGGAATATCTCAGTGCTCATTTTTCTGTAAAGAAATAACATTCTCCTGTGGCTAGGAGATGATTTGGTGAAGCATCACATTAGCAGAACCATCCTGACCAGCTGTGCAGGGGCTTAACAAAAGGCAGCTCATTTACAGGATAGCTGTGCTGCATTTTTGGCACTTAGCTCTGGTTTGGAAGCCCTCTTTAAAATAATGCACAGGCTGGCCTTTGCCTCCTGCTTCATAAAGCTGTGAGGTTTATTTCTTCCCTGTGGTCAAATACCCTGGGGATCAAATGTCCTGCTCTCACTCTAGACATGTCCCTAGAGCACTGAACCCATTATAAGGTGGATAACCAACTGAAAAACACTATGATTATTACCAAAAATTCTTACCACAAAAATACAGCCTCTATTAAAAATACTGGGTTTTATTTTCTTAGAAGCATTCTTGTGTTAATACACTATGTCAAGTGAAATGTCCTGAATGTCATATCTTATGTGAACTCTCTAAATAAACAGAGGAATCAGTTGAAAAATGGCTTACAGCCTAGTTTTTGAGTTTAATACCATCTTTTCTTACTCTGTTGTTCCAAGTGTTGCAGCCTTCTTCTGAATACATGAAAGCTCAAATAGTTTATGCAGCTAGAGATGTCACTGGGTCTCAGCCTCACTGCAGCACTCAGCCAGCAGCACTTCTCATGAAATTCTCATACAGGTAAGATACCCAAAGTACTCTCTAAGCAATTGAGTTCATGTGAAGTTCACAATTTGTATGTACTGTGGGAAGGGGGATATGCTTTTTGGTTTATGTTATAAACAATTTCTGAGTTCTTGTAAATGAAATGTATTTGAGGAATCAGTTTTATTATTACTGAGGAAAACTCTATCCTCATTATCTATCTGTGGATCATTGTAGAAAAGTAGCCTGGCAAAACTGGATGAATGAACTTATCCAATTAACCCCACAATATTTTATTCCTTCGTTGTACTCTGCTATTGCATCTGACAGTTTTTCTGCTCCTCTGATCTAATTAAGAATTTTTGGCAAGCATCAGAGTGTTATAAATTTTGAAAATGTGAACCAAAACTGGCTCACAGCACTTACTTCAAATGAAGAGGAGAGCTGAACTTTCATTTACTTCTTGAACTGACAGATGAGTTTGCATGAGAAATGTTGACTTCTGTTTAGCTTGTATATAAATATATACTTATTTATGAATTTATATACACACATATAGATACATATGTGTGTATTTATATACACACATCACATGATCATATTATAAATGCTTGTTTCTTCCTCAGAGTTTCTTTTCTTTGTTTTTATTAATGAAGAAAACATTTTATGATGTGAATAAAGACAACTGGCTTATCTGGCTTTCAAATTCAATGTAAGAACACGACATTTCAGTCTTCCACTCGGCAAACTTGGAGTTTATGACTGGGCTGTATGAAGCTAACCAATTTTTCTGGGTCAGAGGACAGCAGGCAGGAGAATTGCAGTGTTCATGCCTTCTCTGAGAAAATCAGCTTGAAAATAAAGTTTTAACCTGTTCTGGGCTGCTTTTCTACTCTTACATGGTGTTTGTAAGTTCAGTAGCATCAGAGATCTAGAGGTTTTCTTATGATAGATTTGAGCTTCTAATCTCCCCTATGCTTACTAGGAAAAAAGAAAACTTAAACCTACATGCTAGATTGTGCCCCAAATGCTGGCAGTTCCTCTGGCTGCTCCTACAGCCCCATTCCTCACTTGACCCCTATAGCTTGTTCAGTAAGAGTTTAAAGAGTGAGATATTGCTGAAAATGCCTTTTCAGGTGAGGCAGACCCCTGCGCACCCCCTGCCACCCAGCTCAAACCCCGTGGCTCCAGGCTTCTGGCAGACGAAGCTCAGGAGTGCAGGTCCAACCCAGCACCACGGGTGTCTCTCCCTGGTGCCTCCCGGCCTCATGTAATGCCTCCACCTGCTGGAGCCCACCCTGGGACTGCAGTGCTCGGATGGCATCGGGCAGATGAGCCCCAGAAGCCCCTGGCTCGTGTGTCTGACAGCTCCATGGGGACTTAGAGCAGGTGAGCCAGCTGCACCTGCACAGCTGTTACAGAGATGTATAGCCAGGTCTTTACCGTGCTCGCTGGCCCCAGCTGCAGCTGGAGACTGGCTGGCACCCGGCAGGACTTTGATGACTGGCTTTGGCTTTGGCTTTGGCAGGAAACCAGGCTCCTTATCTTCCTTTCATCCTGTAATTCATTTGAGGCAGGAAACATTTTTATGTGATACAGCACCAACACACTGTTAGGGTTTAGGAAACACTAATGTGATTCTCCTGTTACTATTTAACTGCCATGGTGTTGTAGAAATATATTAGTAAGGTACTCAGTGAAGCTGTTTGTCAGATGTCAGTTGTGCAACAATGACTTGGAATAGGCTTACGTTACCTCTCCTTTGGTTTTAGTTAAATGGAGTTGCTCTACTCTCATGTTTGGCTGTACAAATCAATGGCTATAAAAGATTTAACTACAGGTTACAGCTATGTGAAAAACAGCCCCCCTGTTTTCCTGGATCCCAGTCCCTAAGACAGCACAGAGGAAAGCCTGGTCTGCTGTGTGATGCTTGGGAAAGTACTTAGCAGCCGAGACCTGGAGTTGGGCAGTCCCTAGTAGTAACCCAGAGCCTCTCCAAGTTGTTTTACAGCCATCTTTCAGCAAGTGAAAGCCTTTGATCTCTGTAGCAAGTGCATTTAATAAGCTACCACGTCTCCATGAAAATCCATCCATTACTTTGATGCAAAAAGGAGACTTCCCCAAGAGACCCAGTGTGTGTTTCAGTGGAAAAAATGCATTTGTCATTCCCTCTAGAGCAGTAAAGAAGCTGGTGTAAAGTCACATCTACTGCCACAAAAGAAGAGGATATATATTTTTGTTGAGTAATAGCACAGAGATCTGTTACTGATGCTGTTAGTGAGAATAGATTGTGTTAATATACAGTAATGTATTATAATTTTTATGTTGTGAAGGAGACCTTCCATGAATTTTCAGTGATACCAGCTTCTAATTAGTAGTGGCCTCCAGAAATTTGCCACCAAGAAAGATAAACACTGTTAACTGACATATTCAAAAGCACTTAGCATTGCTTTAACAATAGTCTCTTATGAGTCTTATTGGTTTTTTACCAATGAGTTCAGTGGAAAAAGGTTACAGCCAACAGCAAATCTTAAAAGAATACAATTATAAGCTATTTTTCTGAAATATATTATTTTCAAACAAGAAATGGGGATGACTTCAAGCACCTCTGCACAAGCTGACTTCTAACAGGTGTATTCTTTTAGAAGACTGTTCCCATTCTAAAAATAATCAATCATAAGGAGCCATTTGCTTATAAATACCTTTATTTTCTTAAATGTCTTCAATTATCTATTCTGAACAAGCAAATCAAATTAATTTTAGGACTGAGGTGTTCACATTTTTGATATAAAAGTACACCTCAAGTTTAGTGCTGTAATCAGTATTTGAAGTGCTCCATCTGAGTACTTAGAAAGGAACTTATTTTTATATCTGTGAAAAGATAGATATTAAATTTGAAGTGAAAAAATAGAGAACAGTCGGATTTGGTTATGCCAACATTTTCTCCATCTGCTTTCATCCAAAGTTTGTTAGATCTACAAGTGAACTTCCCTGCATTTTATAAATAGTTGTTGTCTTAAAAAGTGCTGATTCTCTGCCGTGACACATTCAGTTATGGTTAGAAGGAAAAGTTACACTTTACCCTTACGATGTGATTGTTTAAAGTGGGGAGGAGGAGGAGGTGTCCTCTTCATTTTGCAGTAGCTGTTTCATTACAAATGCAAAAGCCAGGGGTCAGTTAGCAGAATTCATTAGACTTTCCTGGTTTGCAGAGAGCAAGCCTGAGCTCAAGAGCAATGATATGGTTAAGGTAGTATCATACTTTGTTCTCCTCAACAGTCAGAAGAATTTTCAGCGTCAGACAGAAAATCTGCACATTAGTGAAAAGTAAAATACAGTATAGAGACAGTGTGGGAGGTGTGGCTAACTCACCAGAAGGCTGTGCCTCTGAGGGACCTCTACAAGCAAAGTCCTGCACCTGAGGAGGAAAAAACCCAGGCACCAATATGTACTGGGGCCCAAAAAGGTGGAAACAGCTTGGTATGAAAGCACCAGGAGGGCTTGGTGGAAACCAAGCTGAAGCCAAGGCAGCAGTGTGGCCTTGCAGCAGCCGGTGAGTGGTGTTCCAGGCTGTGTTAGACAAAGCATCTCCAGCAGGTCAAGGGAGTTGATCATTCCTTTCCACTCAGCACTGGTGAGGCCATACTGTGTCCATCTCTGGGCTTGGGATGAGAGAGACATGGACATGCAGGAGAGAGTCCAACAAAGGGACAAAGAGATGATGAAGGGACTGGATCATCTCCTATGAGAAAAGGCTGAGACCTGGAACCATTTCACCTGGAGAAGAGAAGGTTCAGTGAAACACCTGAAGGGAGCAAAAAGGTTGGAGAGAGGCTCTTTTTAGTTCCCAGAGGCACAAACAGAAACACGGAAGGTTCCCTCTGAACATCAGGAAACACTTCATCACTGTGGGCTGACTGAGCACTGGCACAGGTTACCCAGGGATGTTGTGGACTCTCCAGCCTTGGAGATACTCGAGAGCCATCTGGATACAGTCCTGGGCAAATGGCTCTAAGTGGCCCTGCATGAGCTGAGAGAATTGGACCAGGTGATGCCCAGAGGTCCCTTCCAAGGTCAACCACTCTGTGATTTTTATGGAAATGATGGTCAAGGATTTCACACAAGACATGTCAGCCATGCACTGGGCCTAAGAAGTTGGGAAGTGGCTGTGGAAAACCTCAGTCATCCTATGCAGGTAGCAATTAGTCCCAGCACTCAGAGCAGACTGTTCAAGCAGGGTATTTCAAAGCAGCTGTGTCACAGCTAGGGACTTACACCCTAAACACGTAGATGTTACAGTGAAGAGAACAAGCCACCCCTTTTTACTTGTCTAAGCTATCATACCTACCCAGTGCTCCTGCAAATGTGAGGCCTAGTCCTGCATCACATGCACAGAAAGGATTCATCTTTCTTAAGCACCTCTACAGAGTGCACCACCTTTGAGTTAGACATCAAGGCTCTCCCTGTAATCAACAGAAAGAGATAAACTCTCCCAGAAAGCCCTTGATCTGTCCCCAGAGTGTTATTTGCAGCAGGTAGGATATATTTGGGTCTCTGGTAGTGACTACTGTATTGGACATTTAAGGCAAATAAACTAGATTGTACTCTCCAAGTCTCCAGCCAGCAATGCCTGTCCCTTACTTCCAAAGTGGGCCAGTACAGCTGTGTCTTTGGCAGCCCTAAATTGCCTTCCACTGATTAGTTTTACGTCAGTACAGTTTAACGTTTTAAGACACATAGAGGGTCTTTTCCAGATATGTCACTGTTTTTTTAAACTTTCATTCCAGAAAGAACTCTTCATCATGGAGCAAAAGATTTATAACTGGATAAATACACAAACTGTTCAGTTTAAAGCTGTGTAAATGATATTGGCTTCAGTTAAGTTTATTCCATCTGCTATTATCATCTGTTGTCACACTAATTTATAATTCCCCCATCATATTAAAACATCAGTGAATCAAAAAAAGAAACACATCTAGCCTCGAGTAGCTAATGGCATTACATTCAGCAAGTGAACCAAGTCATATAATTAATCATATTTCATCACCATAGATGCTTGTAATTGTATAATTATTGTATATTTGCATAATCACATAATGAGCTCTCTATGATTCATGCTTTATGGTAATCTGTATGTACAAATTTCTATCTCAGAATTGTAACCACTTGTAAAGCTCTTATTGTAGTTTCTTTTTTCTCATTGAAGAAATATGAAGATCCAGTGAATGATCTGGTCTTGTCTGAATGGTCTTGTCTCAGACCTTTTCTGTGACTTATCCGTAGAAATAGCTTTCCATAGATACTAGTTACTTGCAAAGAAATTGACAGTGATAAAAAAAAACTATCACATGGATGAATCTATTATATAGATTAGGAAAACATATAATGTAATTTCACAGGGTTCCTCAGTTTTTTTTAACCAGCTTATCTGTTTTCCATCTTTTTCAATAATTGAAGAGAGGATTCACCTTGTAGATCAAGTTTATGGGAAGGAATGAATGTATTTTGAATATACAGACTTCTGTCCTCCTTGATAAAAATGATTTTTCATTAACTTACTGAGGCATTTTATTGAATTTAACATTCAATCCACTGTGCTTAATTACATCTCCTTTCAGGGAAGATTAACTAATCTGGGCAGTTGGGTTGTATTCAAATACGTGTAACCACCTTATGATATTTTTTTTCCCAGATACTCTTGGTCAGGATTCAACCTGAAAAAAAGTATTTTTAAAGAAGTGTTTAGAAGATGCAAAACATGCTCAGCTTTTAGATACATTTTATACAGCCATAAACATTTATATTCATAAATAAACAAAGTAGAATATAATAAATAAGTAGAATAAGAAACCAGAACAGGTTTAAATTACTAATATGATCTCTATTCCTCAACCATGAAAAGATCTATGGAGACCCATGTGGTGACTGTGAATGACAAGCATGCAGTCAGGAGCAGAAAAGATGACAGTACCTCTACTTATTTACAAAGTATTGACATTATGTATTAATGACAAATCTCTTCTAAACTGCAAAGGAATGTAAACAACGTCCGAGCTGGACTGGGATGTTAACACTTGCCTCTGTGCTTGGCGCCACTGTCCATGTGCGTCAGAGGGAGATTTATTACGGCAGCCAGGACCTACATGGGTTGGCCCTGTTACCTTATGGCTTTGAACATCAATTTTGTTCTCAACCACTTCGCTTCTGAAGGTCTTTTGAGTTTTGTTTCAAACACTGCTTAGAGCTTTTTATTTCTTTGCACTCAGAGGTTTCATTTTCGACCTGGTACATGATCCAGGCCAGTTGTATTTATAACCCTTGTTTGCTGAGACAATGGCACAAAAGCAGAAGACAGAAGTTTTTGAGAGGGGTTGCAGATTGCCAGTGTGACAGCAATGAGGTGTCTCTGCCCTTAGCTGTGTATAACTACAGAAGGAACCAAACCACATGAGCTTTAAAAGATGCAAAAGTGATTTGAATGGTTTAGATTCCAAAGCAAGGTATTAAAATTCTTTTGCTCATTCATAATGTATATTTTGATTTTCTTCACAAGGGCATTATCCAAAGAGAATTCACAGTTTTACCAATGTCCTTGAGTATAGCTAATACAATAAAGGATAATTAAAATAACGGCAAAATTTGATTTTCCCAAATCTCCCATACACTACTAAATTATTACTTACATCTCATTTCAGTCTTTCAAGCTACTGCAGTCAGATTGTCTTTTGTTTACATTGTCACTCCATCTCACACTCTGTCATTTGTGTAACATTTCAGAGGCAAATAATAAAAAGTATTTCTGCCCTTTAAGTCCTGAAAAGAGTCCTCTTAGAATCAGTGGAGTGCTACCAGCTGACATGAAGAGATGTATGTATGGATCCTAACTTTGGTCAAGGCAAAACGTTAATTACAGGGTTAGGCAAAAATTCTAATAGTGACATTTTAACCCACTTTTAATTAATATTTTGGTGATACACTACATAGCTAAATGTTACTTTAGGGAAAGCTGTGTGAACATTTATTAAAAACAGAACAAGATGGGAAAATTTTGAGGAGGCAGTGCTCAAATTTATTTGGAAATATAGTGGAGATAAATTCACGTGAGAAAATGTGCTATTTTTTTTTTTTTGGCTGTTCTATCTCCAGGCTGTTAGAGGGTTACTTCCTAGCAAAATAAAAAAGCAACAGACATCAAATCCCTCAGTGAAATGTCAGATGACTGAGCCACTGAAGATTCTGGGGACTTAATACACAAATCTGTCAGGATCTGCGCTCACAGCCTAGCAGACTCATCTTTCTTTGGCAACTTTTTGATAAGCTACCAGACCCACATTTATTTAACCCTGACACAATCACAGTTGGAAGCCCATTTTACACATGGAGAAATTAGTCAAGCAATAATTCTGCTAAAACTCAAAAAGCCTTGGGCTAAGATTGGTACAACTCTGATTTTTGCATAGCAGCCAGCCCTCTTGTCATGATACCATGCACTCCTCAAATTCCTGCTCCTTCACTTCCATTTCTCAGTATATCTTTTATCTAAGGCAAAGCAATACAGATTTCCCAGCAAATATTAATATCTAGCATTTCTCATCTGTAGATGTGAAGGCAATTTATAAAGTAGATAAGTATCATCTTCCTTTACTCTGTGATAAATCTGGGGGCAGTTGGCATGATGAGCTCTTAAAGAAATTAAGCTGCCTGTGGGAGAAAAGTAAGTCATATTATAGATTAACAACAGGTTAACAGGTATGAAACAAAGAGCAGGAATGAATTTTTGGGCTTCACAATGGAGGCAAGCCATAGATCACTGGGATCTTAGCAGTGTCTGTTACATTTAGAGTATACAGAAATGGAAGAGGATGGAGAACAAGGAGACTAATGGTGAAGCAAAATTATCCAGGGTAATAAAAATGAAAGCTGATTACAAAGAGCTGGGGAAAAATATCATGGTACTAAGCAGGCAAGAGGATGACAGATTAAATTCTATATAATAAATATGAAGTAACGCACAAGGGGAAAAACAGTCTGAGACAATGGATCCTAAACTACCTATTTCCATTCAGGAAAGAGAACTTGTGGTTATAATAATAGGTCTTTTCAAACATCAGTAAAATTCTCAATAGCGGATTAAGAAAACCTACTGTGTATTGTAGCAATTACTGGGAAAAAATAGAAAACAAAGCAGAAAAAAAATTCTTAAGCCATTAATCCATGTTGTGAACATGTCTTGAAGTGTGGTATAGAACTGGTCATCCTAATTTCAAAGAAGACTTAGTGGTACTACAAAAAGTTCAGAGAGGAGAAAGAAGGTCAAAGTTCTGGAGCATTTCTTTATGAGCAGTAAAACTAATCAGGTAGCTGTGATGGGAATCCACAACAATACAGATTGCAAGGATAAATGAAGAAGGAGCAGCTGCAGCCGCTGTTCATTGTTTCTTGTTATCTGAAAAAAATTGTCAGAATCAAATGAAATTGAGAGATGGATCTTTCAAAATAATCAACAGGAAGCATTCTTTTCACACTGCTGCTGTTTAAACTGTGTATCTCCCTGTCCTGAGACGTGGTCCCACAGAATGGACTTGACAAATATATGGAAGAAATTGCCTTCAACTGCTATTAAGAAACAAGAAAGCACATCTGATTTAGGAGTCCCCTACAGGTCACTGGAACCTGAGAGCACTTCTGCTCTTACAGTGCCAGTCACTCCTGGCCACTGTCACAGACAGGAGAGATGGACCTTTAGTCTCTTCCAGTGAACTGTCCTTCAAGGTCTTAAGGTTCCCAGAAGGGCGGTGGTTTAGACCAGCAAGCAAAAGTTTCTCTTTGTAATTTAGAACTGGCAGTGCAAACCTTCACAGTGCCTCTTGCAGCCAGGTGGGAGATGCACTGTTCCTGAGGACACTGATATTCAGCCCACCTGCCAGGGTCTGCAAAGGGTGGCTTCTACCCCGTGCTGTCTCATGAACTTTAATTTTGTGAAAACCAACATATCTATTACTAAAAAAACAAACAAACAAACAAAAAACAAACCCCCAAAAACACCCATAACATAACATAACATAACATAACATAACATAACATAACACACCATAATATAATACAATATAATATATAGTATTTTTTACTTCATACCTTATACTTTATACTATCTATTATATATTGTATGTTATATA
>VYZQ01067887.1:0-12184 GCA_013400655.1 Mystacornis crossleyi | reverse complement strand
ATAGAATCATTAGAGTTGTAAAAGACCTCTAGTATCACCCAATACAACCGACAACCCAGCGCTGACACCATGTTTACCACCAAACCAAGTGCCATATTCAAGTTTTTTTATCACGTCGGGGGATGGTGACTCCACCACTTCTTTGGGTGGCCTGTTCCAGTGCTTGATAGTCCTTTCTGTGACATGTCTAGGAGAAAAAGGGGAAAAAACCTCCATGTTATACCATGACTTCCCTGTGGTACTACCTTTCCATTCAGTATGCAGTTAATAGTTAATACGAATACTATTTCAGGATCTGAAAACAGATAGGGCTGTGTGCAGGAAGGAAGCACACAGGTATTCCAGAGTCATTTTGCTGTGTGAATAATGATGATGATAATAATTAATAATTATTCTGTGCCATTGGAGATTTCCACTAAGTGGTAATCTCCTGTTTTGAAAGTCCTAATATTTTGTTTCTGTGTGCTGCTAACTACCAAGTAGGATGCTAATGGAAAGGTGGATGACCAATACTTTAATAATCATAACTGTAATCACTAAACTCTTATAAAGCTAACCTTTAATTACATTAGTTGATGTAGAAAACTGGTTGCAGTCAAAACTGTAAGTTATAGTGGGAATTAATTTTCAGTCCAAAACCTGAGCTTTGAACAATTTGAAAGGGATATGTGTAAGAGGTTTTACCTTGAAAAAGTATTTTGAGATGAATGGTGTTGTATTAATGTAAAGTGTAGGGCTAATAGTGGATAAATAACAGAAAGAGGAAGTAAATTATTATATTTAGAAAAGTACCGAATTCAATAATCAAGTAAACAACTTGTCTTATAGATTAATTTAAATAGCAATAGTTAAATTAAATAGGTGCTTCTGAAAATTTTACTGAAGCAATTTAGTAAGTCAGGAGTTGGAATATTGGAAAGCAAAAGTACCAGTGACCTCACAATCAAAATTTGCAGCATAAGAAAAAACTGAGTGGATAGATGGATGAAAATTTTGCAAAGAGTGGCATCTCCACAAAGGAGCAATTTGTCTAAGTCACTAAAAGACATGTATGAGGTTTTAATGTTCCTGCTCTTCTCACTCATAGTGTCACATTCTGAGGCAGCTCTTTACTTTTACCCTCGAGATCATGCTGGAATAAACTGCCAAACATCTCTTATACCTCCATGCCAGCTAATTATAGCCTGTAACACTCGAGAATGCTGACAGTGCTGAGCTATTGACTCTTGACACTCTCTGAAGCACTTAATTATCTTTTCACACAAGCCCCTTTGAGACCTGTCAACTTCTTTGTATTGTTTATAAAAAAGTTGCATATTAAGATTCCAGGATTGCGCACCTGAAGTCAAACTTGCACATACACAAGGACTATTAAAAGGAGAACTTAAAAAATGACAGGAGGAGAGATGAAAGAATTTGAGTTGGTATGGCTTCTCAATTAAGTAAAAGAAGAAAAAATTGGCCCTTTACAAAGATTCCTGGGAAAATTGAAAGAATTTGAGGCTTTGGATTAATTTTACCAAAGACTAAAGGGAAAAAAAACCACCAGTAGGTAAATGGTTTGTATTATTTATTCTTGTTTCATGCGTTTAGGTCTCAGACTCAAAACTTTGTCTCTTTCTAATGAAAACTACATTTAGGCATCCCAGACAAAAAGAGAAAAAACCTAAATTTTTCAAGATCCTCCATGTTCCCTAGAACCCTACCAAATACTACTAGACTATAAAGAAAATATTCTTAGTTGAATGAAATATTGTGATCAATGTAATCTGAATTATAAAAGAGATATAAGTAATTTTTAAGCATTTTGGAAGTTTTTCTGTGTAAACCTGTTGAGATTATCCCTTAAATGTCATTGGAAAATAAGATGTCATTTGTGACGTCTAAACTCATGTGAAACACTAACTGTCCCCGTAAACTGTGGTTACTTGGACAGTATTACACCCTTCAGCTACAGCAACAGCTTGATGACTGGATGCCTGGAACACAGATTTAACCACACTCAGGATTTCCTATCAAATTTGAAGGTTTTAACTCATTCATGTAATTTGGCACAATTCTTTCTACGTAACAAAAAGTTTGTGTTGCCTCTGTATAAGATGTTATTTTGAAAATAGTTATAAGCATGTCACACATACTCAACAAGATAGTGAATTAATTAATCTAGTAGTGACAGAATTCTGAGTCTGAACATGAAATATCTCTACCACAAGTATTAGCTATTACTTTTTGTGTTATAGTAAGGTGATTTTGAGTAGTCAGCATACTTGCAAAAAAGCAACTAGTTTCCAAGAATTTTCCAAATAACAAAATCAACAGCCTTCCTAAAAAACCCCACTGTTAAACACATTGAGCTCTACTGGAACATAAACATTAATAATGAATAGAAAACTCCTTAATTTTGACTTTAAAAAGAAGAATCCTTCTTTTCAACAGTTTCTATAAAACATAGTAGTATTTTCTTGGTATAAACACAGAACCAACTTACTGGAAATAGAACAAATTTGAGAAACTACAGCATATTATACCATGCACGTAGCAGCTTCCTTTCTTTATCACAAGACTTACTAATCATGCCAATTATGTACATGTGAAATATTGTCTTATGACTGAATTTGGAGCACTTAAAAGTTGGCATTGTGAAGATTAACAGAAGTAGCAGCTACATACCTCACATGTAGGAGGTGTCAGGGCAATTAGGTTATCCTGTGGTAGCAAAGTGACTAAATGTGTGTGCAGACAACCCAGGAATCAAGCTCATTAATATTTTTGCTACACTGCACAAAATAGTGCATTCTAAAGAAGAAGAGGTGGAGGACATTAGATGAAGAGCTTTTGGTTGTTTTTTTTTTACACTGACTTAAATTCTGTACATGTCAAGCAATCCCTTCTACTCAGTGAATCTAGAAACCGAGCTACACAAAAACAAATTAAGTTCTTCGCTTCATACAATGATTTCCAGGATGGGCGAAACCGATCAACTTCAAATTTCAGTGGAACTATTTCTAAGCCAAATTCTTCTCCACGTTTCTTCTCCTAATTCATACTTCTCAATTTATTTGCACTAAACAAGAGTCAATAAGACAGATAAGGATATAAAAAGCAGTTTATTAGGGCATTCTAATTATAAAACGAAACAGAATATGGCACAGATCGCACCAGTAGTTATAGTTCTTCCTTTTAAAACTATTTCAGTTGTGGTTTGATGCCATAACTTAATGGAATCACATGTTCTCCGTAAAATTTGGTCCATCTCTACATCTCAGATGCTTAATTCTTCACTATGAGCTGTCACAGAAGCTTTAAATCTTTCCAATCTACTTTACCCTTGCATTTTCTGCAATCATTCTTTAACTGCTTTGGTGACTCGGAAGACTGCTCCTCTTACTGTTCTAATGATTGCTCTTTTTCACTGTTTAAGAAATTTACTTTACTGGTCCAGTGATTTTTTCTCCTTTAGCATCACTGCTGTGACTTCACATTTTGCTCTAGCAGCAGCAATTGTGTGAAACGTGAAATAGAACACCTCTGAACCATGAGTTTTGTTTTATGTGGCTTGTCACATAGTGAGTGATATTTTGTCAACCAGAGGACCTCAGTTCCTGGATGTTCCATGTTACAGCAAGCAGCAGCCTGTAAAGACCCAGGATATGTGTATTATACGGAATGGAGATGCTAATTGCTTTCTTCAAACATTTATCTCATGAAGAGGTGACCCCCGTGGGGGGGATGGGCATGAGTGGATGCGTGGGGCACGGGGTTTCTCTGTCCCTGTTCCCGGATCATGTGTACCCCAAATCCTGTCCCCCATTGGTCAGTTTGAATGTAGCCCGTGGGAGTTCTGTACTTAAGGGGGTGTTCACGGGACCCCGGGGGGGTTGTTCCAGACCTGTTCTGGGGGCAAGTCGCTGTCGGAGTCCCTGCCAGGCTCCGGCCATGTGCGGCCAGGGGGAATAAAACCTGAAAACATCTATCAAATATCGTCTCCTTGATTCTTCCACGGGCCAAGGCTGTCTCCCAGGGAAGGTTGCAGCCACCCCACTGCAACAATCTCACCCACCTGAATCTTTTTTACCTGCCAAAGTAAATATAGAAATTAAGAGGAGGAGAAAGGGTTGGGTGGGCTTCAGCCAGTGTACCAGGAGAGATTTTCCTTTGCAGAAATTTCACTGTAATACAACAATACAGTCCCTAGAGTCCCTTATAATTAAATTACAAGATGCTTTCTACTTTTAGTCAGGCAAGGGATTAAAAAAAAGAAAAAACTTTATGATTCTCCAACCATTCACTAGTCTTTATATCATAATTCAATTATAAGCAAGAACCACGGAACTGTATATCACAAACATTTATTTTAGAAGGTTATATATTATCCATAAATATTTGCTGTGGGTCAGACTATAGACATTACATTTAATTATTTTTCTTCAGTAATTGCCACTTAAACTCATCCTGAATGTGAGCATTAAAGGGAAAAAAAAGAAGTTGGTTACCTCTCTTCCTGTATTTTGAAAAGACATTTAAGATATCTTCCTTCCATAATTAAATTATCTCCATTCTACTTTTCCATAGTCCGTAAGTCCTTCTAATCCTATTCATGGAGCAAGCTGAAAGAACAGTTAGTGACAATGTTCTTCCTCCTTGAGAGAGAAGCAGATCGCATTTGAGTTTATTCTGTTTTACAGTAGCCTGAATTAGACTTCTCAATCTTTCGTAAAAGAGCAAAAGTCTCCTTCCAACAGAATTTCACATAAAATTTATTTAGTTATTCTTGTGGCCACTTGAAAACAAAAACTAAGATTCCAGTATGTGTTCCCCAAGCCTGAAAGACTTGCTACTGTATTATAGCTATCTCAGCAAGAGTCTTACTATGCATTTAGTAAAATGAAGACAGAAGACACAAATTCTTATCTGTATTTCTAATGTTAATTCATAAAGAGGAATTTACATCAGGGACATAAATCCTGTCCTGTGTTGAATAGCAGAAATGAGACAGAAGAGAAAGAATAAGGAATGAAAATTGTGTACATTGTGTGTTATATAAATGTAAAGGCATAATTATATTAGAGCAGCAACAACAAATCAGATTTACCCAGTTTTCCTAAAACTTGAAACACTACCTGGCGCTCCTTTATAGAGGCAGATAGTCTCAACTTTATAGTCCAAATAAATAGAAAGAAAGAGGACATCCTTCCCTTATATTCAGATGAGATTTAACCAAAATCATCACAAAGAAACACCTGTCTTTCCTGCCATGGTCTACCTACAACAGGCACTCCATCCTACCCCATGCTTATTTTTCTGCTTTGTCAGCCTTCACAACTGCAAACTGTCTAGTGTAGAACAAAAAAATTGCATTCATGTCAGTCTTAAAGCCTTGTATGTCAGGAGATGTTTAACTTCATTGCATATTTGCAGACTGTCCTGTTTTTGCCCTCCACCATCCTCTGGTAGCCTATTGAGCAGTTCATGCTTAAAAAAAAAAAAAAAACAACAAAAAACACCCCCAAAAATTCACCAACANACCTACAACAGGCACTCCATCCTACCCCATGCTTATTTTTCTGCTTTGTCAGCCTTCACAACTGCAAACTGTCTAGTGTAGAACAAAAAAATTGCATTCATGTCAGTCTTAAAGCCTTGTATGTCAGGAGATGTTTAACTTCATTGCATATTTGCAGACTGTCCTGTTTTTGCCCTCCACCATCCTCTGGTAGCCTATTGAGCAGTTCATGCTTAAAAAAAAAAAAAAAACAAACAAAACCACCCCCAAAAATCCACCAAAACCACCACAATTATTTCTTGGCAAACTGGAAACACTTAAAAGAAATACAAGAAAGAGATGAACTTAGAGTATCTGCCTAACAGCAAAAGACAAGAGAAGATCAATCAACCTAAGTTCAATACAAGCAGAAGTTACAACTCTAAGTAATCAATGAGACGAAGAAAAGAAAACATCAGTATTGAAGGCATAGTAGGAGATGCTAACTGGGAGCTGAAACTACTAGAGAGATACCATTTCTGTAGTGGAGGTAATTAAACAGCAGAACATGTTACAATATTTGTCAGCTGATATCTTTATATTTACTCGTGATGCCTCTTCTGAAAGTCATGCTCTAGTCCAACAGGAAACTACAAATTTTAAACAGAAACCACTTGAGAAAATTTTGCATTTTATCACTGATAACATCTCACCCTGAAATCTATTACTTGCCATCTACTTCCCTAATCTGTATTTTGTTCTATTCTTGGGTTGGCTGAACAATACATGTTAGGAAAAGATAATATTGGCAATGTATTACATGCATTTCACATAGTTTGATATAACAACAGGGAAAATTACTTTCCCTGTGGATTTGTGAAAATCTTGAACACATACCTCATGGAGCATAAGGAGGGTGCTCTTTGGTGTATAGTAGTGTGTGTGCAATGTGACTGCAGTGTGACTGCACAGTGAAGTTTAGGAGTAAGGACAGAGGACATATCTAGAGACGCTCAAGGTCTGTATTTAGACCGCCCAGTACTCTGCATAGCTAACATGCATGACTTTCTGCAGTTTCTGCTGTACCTCTACCCCACAAATAAAAAACAAACGTCATGAGAAACTTTAGGTTTCCTAAACTATGCTTTCTTTGACCAATGACAGTGAGGACCTATTTTCACAGAAATTGTAAAAAAAAAAATACAAATCCTTTAACATCCCTGCATGAAAAGTAATTCTATATGTTTCTTTAACACATTTATAGCATTTCTTTTTCTTGTACATTTTTCCTTTGATTCACTTAGGCACTCAAAACAGTCCAAGTGAAACAAATGAAAATAAATAAAAGAAAGAAGATGAAGAGCAGCCTTTAGGCATGGCCTTGGTTTACAGTTTAATGAACTTATGAAGAGAATAATTGTCTATTTCATGTGGGGCCTGCTGCTTTTATGTTATATTTAAATTAATTACATTTGGAAATATTAATACTCCAAGACACAGTTGTGACTTTCCTAAAACAAAACTTAATAGAAACACAACATTTATTAGTACAGACATGGGGACAAATTTTTTTTGCAGTTTTTAATTATATTTACTCTAAATTTTTGTCACAGAAAAGAAACATAATTCAGTTTTGACTGGAAAGAAGTTCTGCAGGGAAATTATTTGAATGTCAAATTTCAAAAACAATGAACTTCATTCATTCATTACACTGTATCAAAACATAGAGGTACAAAGTCATTGCAAGAAAAGGTACAAAGTCATTGAAACTTTTGTTTGCTTAAACAAATGAATGTTAGCATTATTTTGTGCTTTACACTGCACTGTTTTTTCTGCTTATTATTCCTAAAAGATGTATTTTGTCTAAATTTTAAATCATTACTGGTCACATTTGTTGGTGCAGTCACATCAGCATAGAAAGAATTATAATATTATGATGAAAAATAAAAACATCACAGTGATAAAAATAATTAAACACATCATGGACAAGAAAAACTAGAATTAGTGAGGGATATTCCTATTCCATTTTTTACAAGAAAAGCTTGCATACACTCACTTTCATCTCTCTGAACCTGATTTTTCTTCAATGAAAATGCCTGTAAAATATTTAACATTTTACCTATTCTCACTCCTCAGTTGAATAACAGCTTTACAAGATATAGAATTAGATTTTTAAAAAAATGGGAGATTGTTTTTCCAGTAAAACCAAATTTTTTTGCTTTTCCATGTGCATCATGTGGTCTATTTAATATATAATTTTATGGCTGTGATCTTTGAAAATTTGTTGGAGAGTGGTGTAAGCTTTAACAGCGTAGTCATGCCTTCTGAGTATGATAAAAGGACAAGCAAAATTTTTCGCTGTCCTTGAGTCAATTTCTAGTTCTAGAATTGACATAATTCAAGGTGAAATAACTGGAGAGTCTTAATTACTTTTAATGCCAGTATGTGTTAATTCACTGAAATTTCATGCTTCAAATGGTATTTTTGAAGGTAGGGAATATTAGAACTGTTAGGATTTTTTTTTTTTTTAATTTTCCTTCTTGAGAAAAAAGACATTGTGTATATGCTCCAGAAAAGACTAGTCCTGACAAGAATGTCTTTTATGTACAAGAAGCTATCACTACACTTAAACTTAACTAAGTCTTAAAAATAGACCACATGCACAGAGAAGAACTGAGACCTGATTTGTGCAAGCAAGTCAAGTTTTTAAGCATGTGTGCGCGTCCTGGTTTAGGAATGGTAGTCCCTAGTTTAGTGCTCCCCCTGAGACTCTCTAAACCACACTGCCTCTCAGTCAGAGGAAACCACTTCTCCACTCAAAAGACTCCCTTACCCCCACCCCCAGGAAAGATGTGATGGGATACAGAGTAGCCTCTAAGTCCTGGATATGTGCCTCCTGGCTACCGCAAAAATGAACCTTTTCATGGCTGGAAACAGGACTGTGTGAATGTGTATGGCTCTATAAACCTTTTATTCTCCTTAATTTTTGTCTAATAAACCTCATTCTTTTGCTGCGAATTTGTGTGAGGAGCAGCTGAGGTATTCACAGACAGTTCTTTTACTCATAATGTACATAGTGCAATTATGCTGAAGTACATGCCATACAAAATGTGATTTTTTTTTTTTTGGAAGAATGTTCTATTAATTACATTTTTTAGATGAGTATTCAATAATTTACAACGCTACAAGAATCTGTTTCACACTTTCCTAATTGGATAATTATACATACAAGAGCTATGGAATAAAATGGGAAAACATTATGTAAGGCCAAATTTGGCCACAAATTAGTATTACCTTTAAGAAAGCATGATTCTTATTTATGGTATTAGTAATTAATTAGGCTTTCAAAATTTCACACTAAAGCATATACATACAAAAGCAATGTAAGCAAACCTCTCCAGGAACTTTGGCATAAATTGCTGTAATTTCACTGCCCTGAATTAGTTACATAAATTTTATCATCACTTGCAGACCCACCCTTTTTCAAAATGTAAAACTGAAATATTTGCACATTTCACTTTACCATCTTGCTTGCTAAGATGATAAAGACTTTCCTCCTTTTTATTACATGATGGCTATCCATAGCTAATGCTAATTTTGACTTGTGCATTTGAAAGTACGTAGTTGCTGTGTCAGCATTTGATTACCGCTATGGTCAACTAAACACCATTTTTAAAAAATATTTGCCTCCTAACTCCATGACTGTTTTACTTAACTGTGCATTCTCTTATCTCCAAAAGCATCTCCTCTCCAGTTTCTATGACCCTGTTACATTTAAAGCACAAACAAAAGGACTCAAAAGATCCTGGTGCTTTTATTTCTCCGTATAAGATCAGTCGACATATACTGCTCCTATGATAAATTTTCTGCTTTATTTCAAATTGTATGTAGTATTCAAAGGCAGGTAATAGGAAATAAGTAGTTCTTGAAAATTGCAATTCATAAGCAGAACAATACAATATGTTGAATTTTGATAAATAATTATGTCCAACTCATTCCAAATGACCTTTGTAACTCAATCATTCTATCACTCGTGAAAATTGAAGACATTAAAGCTTATGTAAATAAGACGTTTTACATGATACTGGTATATATGGACTCAAAAGGAAACACTGGATTTAAATACAAAGGACAGATACAAATTTCACCATTTCCATTGATGATTAATTTCTCTGATATAACTTTCTTGCAAGGGAAAATTACATATTTCAGAAAAGAGTGTCACACTCTGCCCATTAACTCAAGATTTTAGAAACTGAAATCTGTAAACATGTATATGCTTAGATGGGTACAGAAATATTCTCATGTGAGTGTGAATTTGCCATGAGTGTGTTTGTCATGTTAGAGTATGTCTTTAATTCATATGTCTTTAAAGCAATGATTTTTTTAAATTATAAATCAAAATTCAGTAAAATATGCCAGAAAGAAGATCATTTTCTCTTAAAACAGGCCTTTAATTGATTCTGCATTGATCTTTGACAGAAAAGGAAAAGGAAAAAAACCGAAGAAACCTCTCCAGAAATTACATAACTGTAAGTGTAAAAGTGGTTTAAAAAAAAAAAGGTATAATATCATTTAAAGTGTTTTTCTATATGAAGTCATATATTTAGTCATGTAACAAGAAGGAAAAGTTTTAAAGGCATCCACCTGTTGCAGTGGCTAAATCCGCATTACACACCCCATGTTGCTACAAAATGGTCTCTCCCCATGTCACTCTGCCAGAAGTTCTCCCTTCCTCAGTACCCCACTGGCCCCCCTGGTGGTCTCTCCCCCCCTTCCCCCTTCCACTGGCCCCTGTTCTGTCACTCAACCTTTCCCCTACTCCCCAGCACTCAGATTATTGGTTACTGATGCTCTGCCTGCCCCTGGTACCCCTCTGGGTAAAACCACACATGCGATTGTTCAGGGTTCTTTGCCTCTGTTCTCTTTCAGGTGCATTTGTTCTTGGTCTGTGGTGTGGACCCAATAAATGCCTCGGAACTGCACACAAAGAATCCCTCCTGCCTCTTCATCTCTGGGACACGCATAGACTTTGTGTGTGAGTGGCTGCTTGTGTTCACCTGCAAGGGTGAGGATTTGTGCTGGCGTGGGTGTTAGCAAGGCACTGCCAAAGCGTCTCCACGAGGGACACTGTGGGAAAAACGTGGCATTGGTCCATCGACCCCACACACCGCCTTACCTGGCACACCAAACAGGGACCTTGGCTGGAGTCCCTGAGTAGTGTCCCTGGCGAGCAAAAGCTCCAAGGAGTTGCGATTTAGCGCTGCTAGGAGCCCGAAGGGAGACCTAAGTTCTATTTAGACCTGCCCGGATGGACAGCTGACACTTCTCTCAGTGTGAGAGAGCTGGTCAAAAAATGGAGAATCATCCACGAAAAACTTTTTTTTTGCCTGGGAGCTGGGAGCCAGAAGGGCTCGGCAGTCGGAGCTGATGCAAGGGCTCGGCGGAGCTGGCATGAGGGCTCAGCAGAGCCTCATAGCTTCAGATAGCTTCAGAGTCGGAGTGAAAGCCGGTGAAACTCGTGGGTGAGTGAAGATTGGGAAAGCTCTTTTGGGTCCCTTTTTACCTTTTTTTTGGCTGGCTTTTTACTCTCGGTGGCTGGGTGAGGTTTTTCTGGGGAAAGATGGGTGCTGAGTTCACTCTTCCTCAGAAGGTTTTTTTACAAGTTGTGGATACCCTAAGAGCAAGGAAAATCCAGTTCTCTAAGAGACTCTTAGAACGTTTAATGCGGTGGATTTTCTTTCATTCGCCTAACGTTTCAGTTGATTCAGTTAAGAATCTGGCATTCTGCAATCGGGTTATTGAGAAATTAGCATTCCTGAGGCACGGTGGGGACGATTCTGTCAGGACATTTTTTTCTTTGTCAGTTTTGATTTGTAAAGCGGTTTCAGAATCAGAGAATGAAGTTACAATGCCAGAAAATTTGGATTCCCAGGTTGAAGACACCCCTTCCCTCTCCTCCTCTACCCTGTCCCCCACACCTAGTCCACAAAATGGCAACAGCAACTCAGCCTGCCCTGCCATCGTGTCTTCCCCAGTTCCAAGTTTTTGTGACCCAGCCCCAGCCGCACACCATCAATAAGGCGCTGGCCGCGGGGCCCCTCAAGATGACGCAGACTGCATGGTCCCCCGCATCCCCCCTCCACCTCTCCCCACACACATCACCGCGACTGACCCCTCCTCTGCCGCATCAGTGGGCATGCTTGTGCTGGGCCCCTCCCCTGAATCGATGGGTGTAACCGTGCCGGGGCCCTCCCACATCACTGGGAATCCCTTTCATACAGCGGACCCCACCCACATGGGGAATCCCTTTCGCGTCATGGGCTCTGCCCACATCCCAGCTCCCTCCATTGGCAGCTCCTCCCACAACCCTGTCTCCCCTTTTGGTTCCTACACCTCCCCCTTCGGATCCCATGATCCTGCAAACTGGGAAGAGAACAGAGACTGGGAGTTTATGTCAGCCCCAGTCACATATAGTAGACAGGGACAGAATCCCCAGTGGGAACCATTCCCATTCACCAACTTAAAAGAGCTGTGTAAAGCTGCAAAAGATTTCGGGTGGGAATCCCCCTATTTTTAAAGTCTAGTACGGGCCACTTTAGCCACGAATACCTTAGTGCCGCGTGATATAAGAAGCATCATATCATGCCTGTGCTCTCTGACTGAATATCTGTTGTGAGAGAGAACATGGAAAAGGCTGCT
>VYZQ01067884.1:12213-29604 GCA_013400655.1 Mystacornis crossleyi | reverse complement strand
CAGTGCACAGGCTGAGCCATGAAATGAGCCACAAGAAGAGTTATGAAGTGGCCATCAGCAGTGAGGCAACAGCCAGAAGCTACCTGTATTCCAAGCTTTAGTGATACCAGTTGTTGATTAGCAGAGTTCGGACATTTCCAGTGAAAGAGGAATACCTTTAAATTCTTTTCCACTTCAATTTTTCTTCATGTTCTAGCTATTTTTCTCCAATGTGTAAAAGAGAAACACTTGTTTCCATTCTCTAAGATTTTTTTGCCATCTCATAAATTTCTTTTTTTATTAAAGCTGTTGTACCAGACAGTAGAGCTAGATTATAGAGCAAGGCTTATAGAGTGAATACTTTATGTGGTCAAAACCAAACATTTGTTGGGAACACTTTTGGCTGTGAAGAGGACTCTCCAAGCCACCATTTATCTGCTAAAGTGGGTCCTGTCATAGAAGGGAATTGTGGTCTCCTGTTTATCCTGTGTGGGCATGTATTAAAGCAGTACACTGTGGCTGCTTACTCAGAACAGGAGTGGGTTGTTTTTCTCCCATGAAGACTGGGGCTCAGGAAATACTCTGAGAGTAGTGCATATCAGAGAATCCCAGAATCATTAGGGTTGGCAGGGGACCTCATCTAATGGACCTCAGAGATCATCTAATCCAACCCCCCTGCTAATGTAAAGAAATTTTTCCTCAGATTAAAGTGGAACTACTTGTGTTTGAGTTTATGGTCATTGCTCCTCATCCTGTCACTGGACACCCCTGAGATGTCTGGCACCATTCCCTTAACATTCACTTTCGAGATATTTATATGCATTAATAAGATCCCTCCTCTATCTTCTCTAGACTAAACAGGCACAACTCCCTCAGCATCTCCTCATAAGAGAGATGCTCCAGACCTCTCATCATCTTTGTGACCCTCTGCTGGACCCTCTCTCTTTAAGTCTTGTACTGAGGGGCCCAAACTTGGACACGGTACTCCAGATGTGGCCTCATTCAAGCCAAGTAGAGGGGCACGATGACCTTCTCCACCTGCTGACCACATGCTTCCTGCTGCACCCCAGGATACCATCGGCCCACCTGTCCACAAGGACACTGCTGGCTCATGGTCAGCTTGTGACCCACCAAGGCTCCAAGGTCCTTCTCTGCAGACCTGCTCTCCAGTAGGTCAGACCTCAACCTGTGCTGGTGCTTGAGGTTGTTCCTCCCCAGGTGCAGGACCCTGCACTGGCCCTTGTTGAATCTCTCTGTGTTTCTCCCCAAATCTTCAGTCTATCTAGGTCCTGCTGAATGGGAGCTCATCCCTCAGGTGTATCAGCCACTCCCCCCAGTTTCATATATCAAAAAACTTGCTCAGGGTGCATTCTATCCATTTGTTCAGATAATTGATAAAGTTGAATAAGACTAGAGTCAGTATTGATCTCTGAAGTACACCACTGACTACACACCTCCAGCTGGATTCTGGTTTGCTGATCACGACACTCTAAGCTCTGCCATTCAGCCAGTTCTTGATTCACCTCACTCTCCTTTCATCTAATACAAATTTCCTGAGCTTAGCTATGAGGATATTATGGGTGACAGTGTCAAAAGCCTTGACGAAGTTGAGGGAGACAATATATTGAACTCTGTAGTACAGATACAGCATGAAAGGCTACAGAAAGCACAAAGAATATCCAGTAATTTCATAGTGGTTTTGTTTTTTGCCTAAGGGCTTCAGTGAAATATCCTGCTCCTTGTAGCAGTGGTTTGGGAGACAGCAGAAACCTGGCTGAGACTGAGAATGGCAAATTGAAATGTCAAAGTGGACAAGGTATCTCCATGCACTAGATCAAACACCATCCCATCTCTCTCCATGACATTTTACTGTTTATAGCTTCCTCCCCCACTCAAATAATTCTTGTGTTTTTTTGTTTGTTTGTTTGTGGTGGGGTTTTTTTGTTTGTTTTTTGGGGTTTTTTTTGGTGTGGGGTTTTTTTGTTTGTTTGTTTGTTTTTTAATTTGACTTATAGACGTGTGATTTTTCCCAGTAAAGGGAGTCCAGCTGCATCATTCAAAGGTAAAAGTCTTCATTAGGGAACAAGGGTTTTGTCAGGCAATGTACACAGGGCATCAACACATCTAAGAGCAAACTCTGACTGTAATCCAATGTTCTTAAAATAGTTCCAAACACTGACTTAGTGTATAATAAGTAAATGGGTAAGACCAGTAATATAACAAAGCATGTCCAGTATGCATGTTATATTTGCAGGCAATTCATGGAGAAAAACTGGGTTGGGATGGTGACTCGGCTCAGCAGAGAAGGAATTTTTCAAACATTTATTTTTATTTAACTCTTTTGATGACACTTAAAAATGTAGTTGTGCAGTACTCCAGCAAAAAATAATTCATTCAATTCTGAAGCTCTTTTAGGTCTCCATTACACATGAGAAGGTCTACTTGGTTGTAGAATAACCCTGTTAAATCTTCTAATAACATGATGTGTAAAAGATCTTAGCTTTCCATATCTAAAGAGGAATGGACACTTTGTGGGACTGCAGTCAAGATTTGCTTTCAAATTTTGTTATACCTATGTGCTTAGCTAGCTTACCTATGGCTTTCTTAGTAGTTTTGATAATTCAATGCATAATTTATATTTTCATTTAGTATATTTCTTCAATACTTCTAGTTAGAAATAAGATAAATCTAGAATTTCTCTTTCCAAGAATGCTAAAGATTTCTCTGTTACCCTGAAAAAGAGATCTTGGTTTTGGCTCACTCACTTGTGTAGTAAGTTGTTGGGGGTTGAGAAAGTTTTCTTTCTGTGTGTGTATGTGCTCNCTGCCAGCTCCGGCCATCACTGCAGCAAAAGGGAGAGTGCCTGGACAGCCCCAGCAGCCGTCACTGCGGTCTGATTCCTATTACTTGTTACTGCCTTAGTTATTGTTGTTTTTTTTTGCTTTGCCTTGTTGTACATATATATATATATATAAGTAAAGACCTGTTATTCCTATTTCTTATATGTTTGCCTGAAAGCCCCTCATTTTCAAAACTATAATAGTTCAGGAGGAAGTGGGTTATATTTTTTCCATTCCGGGGTGGGAGGGGGACTCCTGCCTTCCTTAGCAGACACCTGTCCAAACCAGGACATAAGTGTAATAAATATTACATACAGGAAATTCAGGAGAACTAAATTGGAAAAAAAGATTTTATTTTCATTTTAAACTTGAAAAAAATTTTGAATTATCAGTATTCTTTTTCTTCCCATGAACTTTCAGCTGCCATGAGTAACATGGCATCTGAAACAGAAATGTGGTAATCATGAGTAACAACCAGCATGCACATATATTGCTTCTATGATAAATTCAGCTTTTAATGTTGAATTGTAAACTGACAATTTGACCCGTCCCAAAGATCAGACAGCTTTGAATCTCATTCTGGATTATATTTCTCTTACAGTAGCCAATGAGGATTGAAAACTGGGAACACGGCAATAAAATGCAACACACAATCTTTTATAACAAAAGTATATAAATTTAAACAGTCTTAATTGCCCATACAGTAGTAATGACTGCAATTTGATTTGAATGTTCCCTACAATAAAAAGTATTTTGTGAAGTACTCAGCAAATGATGTATATTACTGAGCATATTCTGCAGTTTGGTGTAAATCTCCAGAACTGCAAAAAAAAACACAACAAATCAATTATTTCTTGTAAATTATTTGTTCAGATGACTTTCAGGCTTTCTAAAGATGTAAGTTCTGATATTTTGAAAGAAAATATCTTGCAAAAAATCCTTTTTTCCGGTATATTTCTATCTTTCAGTTTTACATGCCATAGAAGGATTTCAAGCATCTTACTTGCAATCCAAGGTGTAAATAAGAATGTGGAGATAAAATTACAAATGGATAAGTGGGCATGTACCACTCAAACTCATCCTATATATATAACTGAAAAGTTGTGGGGTTTTTCCTTAATTCAGGTTAATGATGGATATTGAATTGTACCTGCAATCTTTTAAATTTTCTGTTATGCTGAAGTTATGCTGAAGTTCCTAGGTATATATCCTTTGTTTATTTCTCTCAGCGGTTAAATGGACTTTCTGTTGGGCTCTAGATCACCAACAAACAGCTGCACTTTCTGAAAAGAAATTAGAGATTCTTAGTGGTTTTCTATCTGAATTCTTGAACAGTTGAACAACACCTAAACCTCACTGCATGTGTAGATGCAGCATGTCTCCAGTCCCCAGCTCTGAGATCTGGGTCCCTTTCAGAGCTCCATAACATCTCTTTCCTGAAGCAAAAAGTTTGCATAAGGATAGTGTGTAACTGTGTATTATCTTAATGTGGAGTGGAGATGTGCCATCTGGCTTGGGAACAGAGAAGCAGACCTTTTATGCCTCAGAGAACCTGCAAAATTTGAGAAGCAGAGGATAAAACTTTCACTTTGAAGAACCAGAGGAAACAATGGGGAAGAGCGAAATAAAAGGATGGCTTTTGCCATCAGGATTCATAAAGTGTGTTATTTACAATTTATACAGTTTTTAGTTTATGCAGTACATTCTTCTGCATTTTTAACATATTAGCCAGTACATAGAAACAGCAAATACCATGTTTCTTTAAAAATTTGCAGACTATTCAAATTCTTTTGGTAATTGATTGGTGTGGATCTTTATTCAGTTAAAAGCAGAAGAATACCAAGAAAAGAAGAGGATGGACAATTATATATATCACTTTATTTAAATAAAATCAGAGGATTAAAAAAAAAATTTAAAGATCCTGTATTAAAAAAGACAGAGCTTGTCAGCTGACTTTTATTTTTTGGGGGGTGATATTTCTGTAGGGAAGAGTATTTTTGTAAAACTGTGGTAAGGTACACGATAGGGGCAGATTTAACCCACCCTTGTAACGAATGTGGACAGCTTCTGTATCTCTCTTTTGTTTTTACTGTTAGCTAAAATTTCAAAATAATTATAAAATGAGGCTCTGAAAATTTTTTATAGTTATTTCCTCCATCTGCTGATTGTATTTAGAATGATGCTGCCAAATCAGAGTATGTTCCCTTTATAAACCTTCTGTCTTTACTTCATGGGAGCGTGCAAGAGACGAATTTAAAAATTTCATAACTTACACGGTAATTTTAATTAATTTGCTGTAATTTGGGGTATTTATACAGTATTGGTAGTGTTATTATAATTATTATTCCTTTATTTATTTGCCACTGACATGCTGAAAACATATATCTCTTACCAAATGCACATGGCAAGTGATTACATCCTGTCCCAAGAGGCAAGTTTTCACTTAAGCTGCTACCATATTTACTCACCCTGCACAGCAAATTTATGCAAAAGGAGTCACTGTATTATGAAGTGATGCCTCATGGCAGGGATGCGGATGATGTTGAAAACCTGTGGCAGCTGAGAAGCCTACTTGGCGAATGAAAAATTGGAGACTTCTAACTCATACTGTTCCTGCTGGTTTTTGCCTGCTTTGAGAGTGAGTGGTTTCCCTCTCCCTCAAAATGATCTGCTTCCTGTCCATTTCCCTCCATCTTTCTCTAATGCCCACAATCCTCTGATGGATGTGCCAGCAGCCCGGGAGCCCTGTGTGTCAGTGTGCATCCCCCCATACCACCTCCTCTGTGTGGCAGCGACTGAGCACAGCAACTGGCATGGCAGGAGTGGGAGGGCAGCCCTTCTGCCTGGCTGCAGCACCCAAAGTTCTCATCGATGGGGGTGTTTGCATCAAAGTCAGTGATTCTCTGAAGAAGTTATCAATGAGGAGGCTGACCATCAGCTGATGGCAGCGTGCAGCCACATGTGGGACCTCCACCCCACAGTTTGGGGGTGCTTTTCCACCAGCACGTGTGTTGGTGGGTTCTCAGGAGGTGCAGGAGCATATGCTAGGCTGGAGAGCCCATATAGGCCTGGGAAGCTGGGTAAATGGGGCAACTCATCCTCGCCAGAGAAGGGATTGGGGCCTGTGAGCCATACCTGCTGTGGGCATGTGTGCGGGCACAGGGAATGCAGAGCTCTGAGTGCATCTGTCAGATCAGAGCCTGGGGGTATTACTCCTAGAAGAGTACTTAAAAAGTGTGTTTACTAACATTTTGTAAGAGTCTTCTGGCCTGGTTTATCTGTAGAAGTGCAGAAATTGATCTTGAAACTATTGTTCACTGACTGCTTGCTAATTATGTGCTATTCACAGATACAGAAATCAAGTTCTGATGTTGACTGGAGTTAAAGCATGTAAGCTGAACATTTCTTCCCTGAGATTCATGGCATCTTAATGAATAACTTGCCATTTCTGTGACCTCTTTCTTTCTCTTCTTTACCAAAACCTGCTTGTTTTATTGAAGTCATGCTAAAAATATTTTTTTACTATCTTTCTCTTTTTAAAACAGTATGAGTCGAAGGTACCATCAAAAGGGTTTTTTGTGCAACTTGCAAGTACACGTCTCTTCTGAGAAAGCATGCACAGCTATGCAAGTGGATGTCCATTTCCACATCTTCTAGAGACAGTTAGGATATTCTGGCTAAGATGATAGCTGAATCTCCCACCAGGTGTCCTGTTCCTTCAAATTTTGTCTTTCTACTTTCAAAATGGAGCTCCACACTCCCTGAAATGATGCAAATAAGAGAAACATGGAGAAAGGAGCACATGAGCTGAAGTTTGGCAAAACCTTTTAACATTTAGCTATCACATTCTAGCATGACCTGATTATATAGTCACAGAAATATCTTATTGTCAGAGACCTGCCTAAAAAGAAGGTAAAAAAAAGCAAATAATTTCTTCTTGTGCGTGACACGTACATGGCCACGTGCAATGTTGTGTGCAACTTGATAGAACTAGTCTGCACGTATATGTTGCAAGTAGTTATGCAAAAAAGAACATCCACACTTGCTCCAAATATACATTTAACATCTAAAAATAAATCCTTTTCAATTATGGGGTGGGAAAACTTCTCACTAGCTGCCTTTCCAGTTGTACTCCTAGGATAACATTGCTTCTGAGTCAATCTTTTTAAAGCACAGTCCATATTATAATATGTAATCACAGACCACCGTTCTCAGAGTCCCATACCTTGACAATAATATTTTCTTCCTAAAACAAGACTGTAGATTATTCAAGGAGGCCTATGTCTGTGACAAGTTTCAGCTGCCAGACCATGGCAGTTCCAGGAAATCATGGATAGCTTTAAATATTGACTTATTTCTTTTACTTATCCACTTCTGTAATGAATCATATGTGCTGAAATTCCCAGGGAAAAAATGTAGGAAATTTCAGACACATTGTCTGAAGTCCTCCATGAGGTTAAAAATATCTGAGGCAGGTTTTAATGACAAATTTTGTCAATATTGCTATGGTACTTAATCAAAACCCATGGAATGTACACATCTAGCACATAAACCCTGTGTTTTTCCAGGAATAATTTATCTCTGTTTCTGAGAGTATTTCTACATTAGCCAAATGTTGGTCTTGTTGATGTGATCTACAACTGAGAAGGTTACATGACACTTTATCACCAATGATGTATTAACTGGAGACTATAACCTGAAAATAATGAACACAGCAACATAACTCCACTACCATGTCATAAACTCTAGAAAGGAGTTTACTTTTCTCTGCAAGAATTGAGTGGCTTGTGAATTAAATTTCTATGCACTGGTTAGGCCTGCATTTTATTTAACCTTTCTAACATGTTTGCCTTCATTGACTGCTTGCTGTGTTTTAATACCAAAAGAAGCCATTTTATCCACTCAAATATTTCCATTAGATTCTCCTTCTAAGTGGCACTATGGACAATTACACCTCCTAGTAAGGCAGGTACACATTGTTAGAACAATGTCTGTTTTCACTGGAGCACAAAATAGTCTGTGTGGCTCATGAATTCAGGCAGATTCAAAAAGATTCTTAATAGCATTGTAGTTCTTTAATGTTCATGTTAAAAATTTGTTCTATTACCTAAGATATGAGATAAATCAATTTCAATAAACTCACTGATTCACTGAATAAGCTTAGAGTCAAATCTCATTTCTCTCTGTTTCTTTGCTCATTTGGATTTCTGACAGGGGTTTTTTGTTATTATGTTTTTATTTTGCTATTATTATTGTTTTCTTTTACAAAGTTCTTTATACTTTTTATGAGTGCTGTTACCTGAAAAAAACAATCTTTAATTTGCAAAGCATATCTAGCATTTGTTCTAGTGGTTTACTCTTCCTCTCTCTTCTTTTATAGAATGCTTTGGACCTTTTCAGCATAAAAAAAAGTTCCGTTTCAAGATGCCTAGTGATGATACAGCTGTTTTGTGATCTTAGACAAAATTTACTCCTGCTCAATTGACATATTGCAGACATCTCACACGGAGAAAATTACTACTTATGACTAGAAATAATATGATTTTTAGTATCCAGATGTACTCATGAAGTGAAGTAATTCATTACTAAAAAAATTAGCACTTCAGCTTCACCCCAAGGGTCTACTCCTTCTTAGGTCATCTAAGAAAAATTATGTTTCCTGATAATATTGACATAAGGGATGTCTGATCCTTTTCATTTCTAGAGGCTTTAAATGTTATTTTAACAGCTTTGAATTCACTGGGTTTTTCTTTTCCCTTTTGAATTGGGCAAGTCATTCAGGCTTGCTAGAAAATTAGATTGCAATAAGATGACTTAAAAATATCTTTCCTGAATTCTATTCTGGGTTGGGGTTTTTTGGGGGGGAGGGTGTTTTGTTTGTTTGTTTATTTCTTGTTTTTGGTTTTGTTTTTTTGTTTTGGTTTTTTTTTGGGGGGGGGGAGGTGGTTTAAATGCTGAATTACAGACACTTCTTATGTTTTTACTTCTGAAAATACAGCATTGCCATTACATATTATTTCAAAAATTGAAGCCTCATAGTAGAAGGCTGTTGGAAACCAGTGCAGGCATAAAATAGATCACGACATAGAAACATTGCTGCAAGGTATGCACTGTTGTGGGGTTTTTTTTTTCAAATATAGGAGAAAGAAAACAATGGTAATCAGAGAGGGTGAAGTATGTTTTAGTGTAGGTGACAGATAATGAAGTTTTGCATTGGCTTTTCCATAGCATGTTATTCCTTCTGGGGGATTGATGTGTGATTATAATTACACCCCATGAGAAATGGTTTCAAGCTTGCAATCTAGTTTACTTTGTGTTTGTAATTTTGGAGCTATAATTTTCAGCGGCTGTGTGTTTCCTGTGACTATTACACTTAGAATAAATTACATAGGTGGAAGAGAGACACACTGTCAGTGCTCCGTGAAGAGTAATTTTCCTGGTATGGGCTCACAGTGCTTTATCTTACAATGTTATAATTAATCAAGTACCTTTCGGCAAGTTAGTGTCAGCTGCAGAGCAAAAGACTTCTGTCACATCATGACTTGCTAGTTCTCGTGAGCTGGATAATAACCCTTAAAATTGCAGGGGCAGACTGACATTATTTAAACAATGTTCTGCCTCTTTGTGCACATGCTCAGCTGAGAAGACCTATTCACCTTCATAAATAGGTACTTTACAGTAATAAGAAAAGATTCATAATCTGGCCCCATAATTCTTAGCTTTTTGTCCTGAAAGGCATGGCTGTTCATGAATTGCAAATTTGATTTCTCTTGTTTAAGAATATCTAAGCATTATTGGTGCAGAACAGCAAATTACTGAAATAAGTAGTTGTAAGAAATATACCTGTTTTTTACAAGAAAAATTGGTTTCATGACTCATCCACAATTTAAACGACTGCACAGTGCACAATAATATGTATTCAAGTCTGACTTTAGCTCAGTGTACAACAGATTACATCTGGGCTGGGGTACATTACTCCACAGCAAACCCCTGGGAGGGGTATTGACAGCAGATACAAAGTGGTGAAAATCAATCACACCATGAATTCCCCTGAAGTGAATAGTAAGGGCAAACAGGTTCTGCATCTGCATCTGAACAACACACCTGAAAGAGATGCGCAGGATGAAAAAGACCTGCATTAGAAAAATTACTGCTAATGCTTTCTTCTTTTCTTGAGCAGAGAAAAGGAGCAATCAAGTTGCAAGCTTTGAGAGTCACAGTTTAGTCTTTGCTCTCTCTTTGATTTTGGATGCTTTCATTTTCTCGTGTACAAATAAAAGCACCTTGAGGTGATCTAAGAGGCATATTTAGGCCTCTTTATGAGAAGCAGTGCTCAAGATTCTGAAAACATGGTCTTCTGAGGAATATTAAATTGGATCTCAAGAACAGAGATGTATGAAATCAGAAAATATTTTCAAAAACTTTTATCAGTAATTTTGTCTGGTTGCCAGTTAATCACTAGAAGAATGTCTCATTTTTGCTTTCGAAGTGCAGTCTAAAGGGACAAAGGAAAAAATAAAAGAGCAGTGTATTTTGCGGAGAGGAAAATGAGAAAACTAAATCACAGTGAGGTATATATGTCTAGTATTTGTTTTCTAATTCTCTTATATGCATCTGTGATAGCTCTTTCATTTTAATGAGCTTCATCTTTCCTGTTGGATCATTTCTACAGTTATTGACAGGATTTTTCCAGTGCAGCATATGGGTCACTTGTATGAAGAGTATAAGAAGTATGAAGAGTGGCACTCAGACCACCTGTGGAGTAGGACCAGGGAATCACCTGGACAGAAGGAGATCTCTGCTACTTCAGCTGAGGATGGGTGAGCTGTAACTGAGGATTGCCTTTCTGCATCCACTTCAGACTCACCCTAGTGCTGTGTGGGTGAATGTGTGAGAGTGCCTGGGAGCATCCCTCACTGTCGTTGAAGATGTGATGTTGCAGCTCAATGACACCAGGACAGCTATGGAAGCTCTGGCATTGAAGATGACTTGGCATATTTTAATGGGATTTTCACAAAAATATTTCAGTTTACAGTTCAGCTCAACCCTTCTGACAACAAGAACATCAGAAGGATTTACACACACACAAAACAAAAAAGCAGCTAACATCACAATGCAATTCATAAATGCTGTACAAAGCTATTTTCTGAAATGCCATTTTCTGTAGATAAAAATAACCCGGGTCTATCTTGAAAAACTGAACTCCAGAGGTCAACTAAAAGGAACACAAATTTAATTCTGTTATTATATTCTTTTAAGACTGTTGTCTATATTGTAGTTTCCAATGTTTGCAGTGTCAATCCTGCAGTTTTATTAACTTTAAACACCACTGGGTGGTGAAAACGTAAAGCAAGGATTGACTGAAAGAGAAAAATGGGGTTGAGGGAGGAAACAGTGTTAGTATTCCTAAAGCATGACAATCAACCAGCCAAGAGAGAGCCCTCCAGAGATCACAACCTTGGTATATTTATTTTCTTCAAGTTTATATGTTGCAAATTGAAGTAGAATAGAATTAAGTACAGGGGCAAGGCAGGTTAGGAAAAAGGGCATAGGCCATCATTGACAGAAAATATCTAGAACATTTTCAACCACTTTTCCTCATTTGTTTCTAAGAAGAGAATGTATTTAAATTTCAGTGTTCAATTTACACTCTGGAGAGCATATAAGCACACATTAATGGCAACGTTTTCTCTTTTCTCTCTTGTATTCAACGCTTTTCTGAGAGATTTTTTTTTCCACTATCCAAAAGCAAAGGTGTGATTTATACAGGTTAGTTAAGCAATTAATGCAAATATTTTCATTTTTCATGACATAACAACTGTAATCTTTTTTGTTTTACTGACCATTTGCTTGTTTCTCTTTTGTTCTCTCTTTTGAACTAACTCTGATAACACATGGTGTTTCACTTGTCAGAGGACTAAATTCAGAAAAGTTTCTGTGATATAATGCCAGTATAATTTCCAGAGCATATTTAGTAAATAAAATTGTTCAATTTTTTCATCATAAAAAATCTGCAGAAGAGAAGAGAAGGGAATTAGAAAGTATCAGGTGAGGAACTGTAACAGGTTGAACTTGAGTTGATTGACCGGCTTTTGGGCCAATTGCGCTTTTGCGATTTTTGCATATAAAAACCAGGTGGAGGTGCGGGAATTTCCCTTTTTGTTCCAGCCCTCCTGCCGGAAGGTGAGGGGGGGGACCTCCGGGCCTCTGGGCCCCAGCCCAGGTTTTCCCCTCCCCCACTTCTGCTCGACCTCTGGGAGCAGCAGCGGCGGGCTAAGCTGCTAAGAAGCGACCCTGGAGTCGTCAGTAGCTGCACAGCCGGAGAATTCCAACTGAGCCAGGACTGCGCAGCCGAGATGAGATCTGAAGTTGCCGCAACCTCCCTGCTCCTTTTGCGGGAGCCAGCGGGAACCAGCAGAAATCTGCAGCCAGCGTAGCTTGCACTAAACTGAAAAGAACATCACCGCAGTCCACGAAGGAGAAAATCATAGTGGCTTCAAGGTCAGAGTAAAAGACAAAGTGAGTCACATGAGATGGAGCTGAAAATGGTGACGGGAAGAGGGCAGAGTCACACTCAGCACGAAGCTTAAAATACTTCTAACAGGCTGTGGTAAAAACTGTAGTATCACAAACTCTTCTTTCCTCTTTAATCCATTTAAGAAGACATGGGGGGATTAGAATTTTGTGCGCAGCCTGTGGAAAAAGAAAAGTGGCCACACCAGGTCACCTAGGAGCTATAAGAGATTTCTAGAGATTTTGTGAAGAACAGAGCTGTTGCTTTTGCCACACCAATTTGCTTATCCTTAAAAGAAAAAAACAAACAAACAAAAAAAAAAAAAAAACAACACCCCATGTGTGGCCCAGGCTGGCAGTTGTAGGAAGACTGCAAGATTCATGGGAAAGATATTGTTTCATGGTAGCAGAATTCCAGGTAGGTCTATTGCTTTTTTGGCAGTTTGGAAACTACACAAAGCAAAAGAAACCTTTATTCCTTAAATAATGGAGAGACTTTTAAGAACTGTAATACTGACCAAAATCATGGTTTGTTATCCTTTGTGCAAGTTGAGTAAAAGGGGGAGGTGCTGGAGGAAAAGAGGGTTTTGTTGTAATTTCTTATTATTTCTTTTTACCTTTAATTCTGTTAGTAATAAACTTCTTCATATTCTTTAAAGCTTTAAGCCTGCTTTGCCTTTCTCCAAATCCCTTATCTTACAGAAAGTAAGAGATGTGAACAAAACCACTACACTTGATTGCTGTTTCTGCCCAATTTCGAACTGAATCCACTACAGGAACCATGTTTGCATTTAAGTTATGAAGCTAATGTGATTTCACATACAAGAGCTAAAAACTTAAAAATCTCTACAATAATGAGCTAATAGAAGGAAGGCACACCATGGCATATAACAAGTCAGTTTGATATAACAAGTGATGTAAAGTTATCTTTGAGTTGTGAGGAATTTTTAATCTTTCTGTGTATAGTGAATTTGTTCTGTATACATCACATCACAAATGACTTGCAGTACCTGGATTTATGCAGGAGTTTTTCATTCCTGATGTCAAAACTAAAAACTATGGCAATCATGGTAATTTTATCACTGATCCTGCGATTTGGTGATCAAGTCTTTTGGGAGTCTTAATCCTCTTGCAAACATTTCTGACTGTTGGGTTCAGGGATTTTTTCCATGAGTAAGATGGAGGTGATGAGTACATGCTCATCTCACAGCCACTATAGATTAACAGATTTGTACTCAATTTGGAAAGTCTGATATGTTCAGTAGTGTGTTCACCTCAAAATCTGTGGACTTTTTCAGAATGTCTCACAGGTGGAAATTGCCCACTTTTTGTACATGTGACACGTGATATGATTACTGAAGCATTTCAAATTCCATCCTGAAGTTTTCCAGTACATTGATGGTTTCTATATTATTTCACTATAGGTATTAGTAAAAAGATTTTGACAATTCAATCCCAGTAGAAGCAAACTAAACATACACACACACACAAAAAAAAAAAATAGATCATTTTTTGTGTTTTTAGAAAACTTTTTATCACTGATTTAGCCATGAAATGAAACGGAACTCTCATGTCACTGTACAATAAAGCAAGACTATAGATTTTTCTCACAAGATACTTTCAGGATGAGCCCTGCTTTTTCACATACTCTGACGAAACAGTCTACACCCTCCCTCACCTATGTACAGACTAACTTTGTATTTGATCAAGCTGAGCTGTAGTGGTCACTGTCCTGTATCACAATGTTCAGTCTTCTCCTTTGACTCATTTCACCCACAGAGTAGCTAGGAAGGACTTGCCTGTGCAGAAGACTGAAGATCACTTATAGCCCCTTACCCTTCTGCTGAGATTTTAATTTCACTCTTGTCCTTTCCTGGACATTTTTTCCATTCCTATCGCATCAGAAAAATAGGGAATTTTTCCTTTTATTTTCTTCCTTTCCTGTTTTGTCCTTACTCCATAAACACTGGCCTTTAAAGTGAACTTTTCAGATGCTAATGCTATGGCGGCTCCTTCTGCATGGATTAAGACTAATATTAATTTTATTCACAATAGAACACGTTGCAGAAAGCTGGAAGTTTTAATTGAGATTAGGTTAACTCAGAGACTGAGAAGTGTCAACCAATTACACAGGACCATTTTTTTCAGTGTAGAGTACCCTGTCTTTGGGATGAATATTGTTTGCATCCTGAAACTGTAGATCTAATGTTTATCTGAGATCCTTCAGGAAGTCTAAATCCCTTTACTGCTTCAGAACTATCCACAGCATTCACACTGAGAGAATCCCAGGAAAACATACTTGCTGCATGCTCTAACAGGCTGGTCACTTTAAAAGAGAACAGCAGAAATTAATGGATTTAGAAGAATTTCTAATTATATCTTGATGTTGCAGAAGCAGCTTTCTGGTATTTAGATGATAATGAAATAAAACATGTAATCCTTAATGGTGTCATTTTTTCAGTGTCTTTCTGACTGTAAATTTTCAGGGAAAGAGGATATATATGATTAAATTGTCCAGGTAGGTAGAAAGAAGCTGATGTGCCCATACCAATGGCACACAAACTCTAGTTGCATATTTATGTGATTAAACCATACCTGTGCTTTCTACCTACATTTTATATAGCATTCTCAGACTTAAATAATTTTTGGACCTTCCATATAATACTGTGAATAAAAGAAATCAACTTCTTAGTAAATTTGAATCAACTAGATACAGTTACAAATACAAGGAGGACAGTATAGAGCTAAAGCAAAAGAAGACTAAGAAAATCCTCTTAGATTTAAATACAATTACATCAGAACTCAACTCAGTGAATATCCAAGCTGCCATTATTGGTCAAGGTCATTGTCCTCACAGATTAAATATATATTATTAGGAGAGCTCTTTTAAAATATGTCTGCCTTACTAAAATAATAAAAGCTGAAGAGAAAATTCCAGCAACTCAGGAAGTCAAAAGTGAACTAGTTCTAGAGAACAGTAAGGATTTCATATTCTAAGCACATATCAAAAAAAAGAGGGCAGCAAGAATGCAACAAGGAGAACAAAACACACAATAGATTAGCCCTCTAACTTCTAATTAGATCTGATATAATTTAACCATTTTGTTTTAAAGCCAAGAATTAAAGTACAGCAAAATAAATTGCTATATTTCTTCTGTTGCCATTACATGCAAATCAATATCTTGGCACTGCAAAGTAATGAAAACCTCAAATTCCCTTGATTCCACCATGACCAGAAAGGAGCCCCCACTTACAAGAGTGATTGCCAGTCCCTTAAATGTTTTCCTGCACAGCTCCTGAACCTAGCCAAACCTGAGGCTGAACTCAGCACCAAGGTGAAATTTTCTCCATCAGATTGTCTAAACAGGCAGCTGTACAATTTGTCTCTTGTGAGACTTGAAAGCTTTGGAAAACATACCTACATGTCCAAGACAGATCTGTATGTTTTCAAATATTGACTTATCAAAAAAAAAAAAAAAACAAAAAACAAAACAAAACAGCTTTCAAGATCTATACCAGAATAAAGAATGGAAGACTGTTTTTGAGATCTCTTAATTGTTTCTGTCAGTTCTGTGCCAATTACAGATGTTCTGGGTGTTGCTGCATCGGAAGAAGGGACAGTCTACTGTCCCTTCTTCCAGTCTACTTTCCCTTCTTACAATATTTTACAGATTTCTGATCCTGGTTTTCTGTAGGGCCTGAAGAGATGGAAAGCTGTCAGTTTCAGGACTGAAACTAGGAGTGATAGTGCTTTCTTGTAAGTGTATTTACAAAGCTATAAGGATCAATGTAGATATTCAAAGGGTCTTATGAGCATCACATAAGCTTTAACTGTTACTCTAGATGGGGAGAAAGACACTCATGGGTGGTAGAACACACTCCATCTGTTTTAGTTCAAAATGCAGATTCTTAGTCAAGTAGAGAATTTCATTTTAATGGCAGAAAGATATTTCCTCCAAACAAATTACGTGGCATAATGGTTATGAAAAGCAACTGTTCTGGAAAGTATAGGATGTCACACGAGTAATAAAAAATCCCAATCTGATCTGCTGTAGCATTAGGCATATTATTATCATAAAATGTGTAGTTATTCTTTGTGTGGTGGAAAATACAGGAAAACTTAATCCCTTTAAGAAGGTTTATGGGACTTCAGCAAATTCATGTAACGCATAATTTCATGGAGGAGAATAACTAAAAATGTAATTGTTTTGCTAAATCCTTTTCCTATAGTCTACTTAATTTTTGGTATTTCTGACTTTCTGTTCAATAACAAGATAAAATTCCATAATTTCAGAAGAAATACAAAGAATTTTATTAGGTAAACACAAAGAAAACTTCTCCTTTCCTAAAATTTACTTCAATTAGCTAGCTTTGATCAACACCTGCTTTTTTTCAGTAACTGCAAACAGTCAAAATCAAGTATTCACTTGCTACACACCTCAAGTGAAATATTTCTTCAGTGACTTGTGGGATATTGGCACATTGGCTGTTGCAACACTATTTCACATTGACTACATTTGAATGAATAATTTACAAAGAATACAGTATTCCTCTTAGTTTCTTGCCCTTCTGCAACATGCCCATATCCCTGTCGTTCAGATGTATTTTTCACCTGAATACATTTTAATATATACATATGCAATTGAGCACCTTCACTTTGAATTAGTCATTGAAAGCTGACCTGCAGATACTCTTGAAATCTTTAAGAGACTAGGCTTAAAGCTTTGATGTGTTCATTACATGGTCATAGGAGCATTTACCTGCTAGCTGATCAATAACTTTGTGTCCTATTTTTCTACTAATCCAGCTTTGGAAAAATCAGGTTTCTAATTAAATGTAGAATATCGCTTTCTTTCTTATTACTGCCCTCTTTGTTTATTACGAATTTGATGGACCAAGAGTTTGTGAAGCACATGAAAGACCAAATTCAAGGACTTTCTTAGATTCATAGATTTAACCTGCCTTTTCATGAGACTGTCCAACCCCAGTAGGTGTTTGTAATATATCCCTATATTTAAAATATACAAATTAAGCCAGTGATTTAACGTAAGCATATCTC
>VYZQ01067882.1:18457-31104 GCA_013400655.1 Mystacornis crossleyi | reverse complement strand
ATTAGTGCCTTGAAAATAAAGAATTTGATTTTTACAGAAAAATTCGAATAGAGATTTTCTACTAGGACTTCTTAAAGGCAGTCATGGTAAAATCTTCCATGAAGAAGCTCATACTCTCTACCTGCTGTAAAACACCTGCTCAGCACACACAGGAGGGCTTCTGTGCCAGGGACCACAGCTGCTCCACGGGCCTGGGAGCAGAAGAGCTGGGCATTGAGGGCAACCTTGGCGTATGCTGGACTTTCCCTCACCAGGGCATGCAGCATCCCAAGCTGGGTGCCAAAAGACAAGTCCATTGACAACCTCAGGCCAGGAGCAGCACAGACGACAAAGGTACATGGCAGGCCCAAAGTCCATCCTAGAAGGAGACAGAGCTAAAGCCAAGCACACCGTCATGTCTCAGGAGGGGAAGGTGTAGTAGTCTTGAGCTTAAATGGTTCCCAGGGCCTATGGGCAGTGGGCAGGGATCCCATGTGAGACTGCTCAGCACAATTATGACATCTTGGTGCTTGCCAGCAGTAGTGGGAGGATTGGTCCTTCTCACTACGTGTTTGTCCTGAGCTTTTTTCCCACTGCCAGGAAATAAAGGAAATAATTGCCAAAATTATTTTTCAGAATCTGCAGCAAAACACATTAGGCCAGAAACTTTCACCTCTCAGGTAGATTAGTTTTTCTAGCTGCCTACCTGAATATGTCACCTTGTTCATCTGTCAGTCACCTTCCACCAAAACTGATGGCATCCAAGTGACGGTCACCACTGACAGGTAAGACTCAAGAGAGGTAAAAAGTTCATATCTCTTTGATTATTCCATCTCTGCACATGGCTACACCTGCTTCTTGCTCCTGGTCTATGGGAACACCTGTTATTTTTAATAAACTTACACTTTGCCCATTCATTGAAAAGAAAGAAATACTAAATATATGTTCAGACTGGTTTATGATCCATAAAAGATCCTATAGAATGTCTGTGACAGGGAGGGGACATGGATGTGGCAGAGAGGGGACATGACCATATCACTTCCCAAGCAGTAGATTAAGATCCTCAAAAGTAAACCGTCTTCCTTTTACACTGGGATTTTTTATTGTTTATTGCTGTGTGATGAACCAGTCAGAGTCATTATGCTTCACTTGCTGTTTGATTGAAGCTACAGCACTTTAGGTTTGACTTAAAATTATCTGTGATATTTATGATGAGTTTCTTAAATTTCTGTCTTGGGAGATTCATAGGTGACCTTCAAAAATGTAAAGTAGTGTGTTTATGTGGCTGAAGTTCAGATGGTAATACTTTCCATACCCTTTACCGAAAGGTCATCTTGATTACTGCCCTAAATTCCAAGGTTAGCCTTTTAAGGAAGGGGGATTGCCAAAACACAGGAAGGTATACCAAGAGAAACCAAAATTATCCCTTTCTAACCATTTTTGAGATGATGGTTAACATTTCACTGCCTGAATTTTAATTTACACTGCAAGAAAAATGCAGCTTGCCTTTAGCATGTTCACCTTTCCCATGACCACCAAAGCACAGTGAACAGAAAGGGAAGAGGCTGATATTTTTGGTATTTTGTTTATTAAAGACAATGAGAGGAAACTGGAAATTTCTAGGCTTTACTTTGTACTAGCAAATTCTTGGTAAGAGACCCATACCGTAAACTCTGAGGAAGACCCTGCTGGAGGAGGATCAGCCCTTACTCAGTTGCTTGGTAGGTAGGTGGAGTCTTGTATTTGATAGCAATGCTAATTGTGCTGTGCACTGTGATAACTCTACACGGTTCTTTATACAGTCTAGTTTCAAAGAAAAAATACTCCCCATGTTCCAGTAGAAATCATATTTTCCAAGCTTAGCCTTGGAGATACAGCAGTGTGCATGCAGCTGTCATACATGTCAGCTGAAATATTGCTGTGCTGAAGGGCATTAACTTTGCAAGGGCTTTGCAGCCTTTTTGACTAGCACGGTGTTTGTTCCACTGATCTAAGTCACTGTGAGCCAACACAGAGAGGAGTTTTGTGATTGACATTCATTTTCTGAGCTTGGGGTGGAAAGAGGGATAGTGAGAATTCTGTTTCACCTTCTGTGATTGTTTGCCCTGTAATATCTTTTAATATATATTAGCCAATTTCAATCAAATCTGACAAAGGGGGTGAGGTCTCATCAGGATTCTGTTCCTGATCTCCTGAGAGACTGAAAATTTAAAAAAAAAAAAGTCCTTTTCATTCAGATATCAGCCAGCTGATTAAGAGCCTCATGCCTACCCACTGTGAATAATTCTAACCCAGTCTCAGCACAGCTCAGGAAAAGATAAATAAGGAACAGGAGAGGAAACAGAGGATCCTGCGATGAAGCTGAGGAAAGGTGACAACAGGCATCAGAAGGTGACCTGAGATATTTATTTCCTTTAAATGAGAGGAAAGTGACAAGTCACAAATCTGTTGGAAACGCAGCTCCATCAGTTCCCCCACTCAAAACTAGCTTGTTTTCATGAAATGACTTACAAAATATTCTCATCACAATTAAGAATTGAATTTCAATTAACTACTGAAAAACTGTCCTTTCCTACAATGTAGCTACATGAAGATTATTTTTATTGAGACTGATTATCTCATGGTGGAACTGCAAGGGAATTTAATACTGATATTAATTTGTGCAGCTGCAATAATGTATGTGGGTTTTGTATGTTCGTGATAACACTTCTTGCTATCAGAGACTTCTGTAAAGATGGATGGAAAGAGTCAGAATGACTAACCTTTCCTCTCTTACTCATTGCAAGTGAGAATTGCAGTCAGTTATCTGCTGTAACCTTGTTGTGACAAGGATTGTCACTCAGAGATACACAGATCCTTCTGGATACAGTGCTTTAAACAGAGTCTGCTGAAATAAACGACAACAGTCTCAAAGGTTTTCATACACATTGGTTTTACCAGTGCTCTGGCCTTAAGGCTGAAGACATTTTCCCTTGCTTTTGATAATATTAAGAGTGTGTAAACAGAATAAAGAGACAATTTTTTCAAAGTATACTTTTAATACCACTAATGCAGATGCTTCTCAAAATGGTGGGAAAAACTAAACATAGAGTGGAAAGACTAAAAGGCTTCATGCTTTTCCATACAGCTTTTTATACATAGCTGTTTCACCTAGGAAATCCTGCAGCTTTCTCAGGGAAGTTGGAAACTTAAAAAAATAGTGCTTTATTTGAATTGCTAATATTCAGAATTAACTGCCCCATGATCCTGGCTGGCAGACTATGTACATGCACAATTTCTGAGTAGAAAATAAAAATCAAGTATACACATATTTACAGAACTGATAAATTTTTGTTGCTGTTGTTGTTATTGTCTTGTATGGTTCTTGGAAAATCTGTCCTTTTGCTTACCTAAAATATCTGCACACTTTAGACAATATTTACTGCCCATATTCTTTGCTAAATATAACCATCAAATATTTTCTCTTCTGAATAAACATATCATTAGGCAGCATCTTAAAAATTACAAGTGAAGGAACAAAATGAAGCTCTTAAATGTAACCAGCATTCCCTTGGCAGGTCCGCTATCAGATATAAACTTAAAAATATATATTTTTTGATAAATAAATACTTTTGGGTGGCCTTTATAGTCTGTCCTTTTGTCATGTAATTTTCTTTTGGTTTCCTTTTTTTTTTTTTTAGAGGGGTGGGAGGAGTGGATATTTGTATTCTTCTGTATAAGATCCTTGAACAGGGAATGGTACCTGTTATTTACAGTAAGTTGTAGCTCACTTGAGGTCAGTGAAACTCAGGATCCAATTAAAATTCCATAAAATCCTCTAGGAATCATCAAGCATTCAAAATGGTGTAATGTCCTCTTCATTTATAGACCTTTGTGAGGAGATATGTATATCCCATTTACCTATGCCTTTTGTGGCCACAGAGAAGGGCATTTTGTGTTTTCAGAACCCATGCCTGATATGTCTCAAGCAGGATTGAAATCTATGAAGATTTAACTTACTGTCTGTCTGAGACCCTTAAAATTTCTCTTTCATGTTCCATGTTTTTTGAAACTCCTCCACAGTCCCTATGGGATAGGTTGACTCCTTGAAGAACAGCAGCAATAATATTTCAAGTAAAATAAAAACACAAAACATTTTCACAGAGTCATCAGACATCATTATCCCTCTTTTACATATTGTAAAATTACAGCATAGATATTAATGACTAGCCTAAGACCATAAAAATTCAGAGACTGAATAAAAGCCGGACTCTTATCATTGCCAGGCATCTGTGCTTTACAGTGAGCAGTTATTTACATGAATTCAGGTTTGGGTTTTGGGGTTTTTTTTACTTCCAACATGAACACGAGTTGCATAAGTATAATATAATGTTAAATTCAGTGTATTATATAAAGAAACTAGTCAGAGTAAGGCTTATTGTTGTGCATGGAAGGAGTTATTACTTTAGAATCAGCCATGCATTGCACATGGATTGTATATTAGATTCATTTCCAATAGATGAGTGATATTTAATGGAGCTGTTTTAAATTAAATGTAGCTTTGGGAGGTCTAATGAACAATTACAGCAGACTCCATGGGAATTTTGAGACAGAAAGCAGAAGTAACAGATGCTGGATGCTTCAAAAAAGATATTTTAATCAAATATGAGTCTCATCATGCAACAATGGTGATGCTCATCACAGAAAAAAATTTTTTCTGGCTGGTTAACAGGCAATATATGTAAGTACATAATATTCATGGTATAATACAGAAAAGTTCTGGATATGCTCTCAGATATTTGACCCACAGATTCTATATTTCAAGAATTTCTTGCTTTATTCCAAGGAAACTTGGAACTGAGATGCTTTAAATCAGCTAACAGCGTAGATAAATATAACATGCTTCTTTCCTTTTTCTTTTTGTTTACTAATTTAGACCTCTAATTCAAGAAAATTAAAACTTTTATGTACATGCAGTTATTTCTTAATTTCATTCCTTGGGTCAGAAAGCAGCTCAGTCTTTAGTTTCTGACTTCAGTATCCAAAAAACTGTAGCAGAAGACCAGAAAAGATCGAGTTCTGAGTCATGTGACTTTATAGACCAGTGCAACAGTTTGTTTTTACTAGTGTGTTTGAACTTCAGCTGATCTCAAAGGAATCTTAAAGTCTGATAGCAATGACCTTCAATTTTAGTGTGGACTAATGAACCACTTGCTTTTCTTAGATTGCTGCCGTGAAATACGACACTTCTGGCAGAAAAATACACTGGCTGCTAATGAGGACACAAACTCTAGGTCTAGACTAGTGCCAGCCTAATAGGCAAATAAGAGCACTAAAACTTGAATGTCCTATTTCAAATATTTGCCTCTTACAAAGACAATCAAATAAAAATCTGGTGATAAACTATTATTTCTTTTGATCCTTATCAAAAGAGAGGAGGCTTGAGGAAGGTCTTTATCTTCTTTGAGATATTTTTTTAACAGAGCACTACATATATATTACTGAAAGTGTTTTTCATTTGGTTAGGTTAAGAGAAAAAGGAAACATTCAAACTATAAACACACTTCCAAGTTCGTAAATTTTATTTGGTGCACTGGCAATACTTTAAAATGAGTCTTATTTTTATGAGTATGGCTTGCTGCTGTGTGGAAAACTAAATTGTTACTGTAACTGAATAAACACCATATGAATCTTTAAATACGATTTCAAACATACTGTAGTGAGGTAAATAAATCTCATAATTACCAGGCAAGATTAGCCATAAAATCCTGTTAGGATACTATTTTATACTCTTATGGAAACCAACACAATCAAAAACAGTTTTCAGGGAGTTTACGGAAGTTTATGGAAGTCTAGTTTCCATAACCTGAGCAATAGGTGAAAAGTGGGTGAAAATAATTTTACATGTGATATTTACATTAAAACAATGGGGTGGACTCCAAGAACCATACAGTGCCATGCAAATGCAATGCTTCCTGAGTTGCACATTGCCCTGGGACACAGGCACTGATACAGAGCTCCTGATGAAACGTGGCTTTAAAACAACTAACTAATGCAGCAAACTGAGAATTAAGAAAATATATCACACAGTTCAATGCTTTGTTTCACTCTGGTGGCCACTGAATGTTGCCTTCAGTGCTGCTAAAACATCTTCCCATGAGGAAAAATGGGCAAATGCACAAAGCTTGCTAAGACGGGAAGTTAATACATGAGAATGATAGGATGGTTTGTGCTGGAAGGGACCATAGAGTTCAAATATTTCCAATTCCCCAGCCACGGACGGGGAATCTTCCACTAGACCAGGTTGCTCAGAGCCCCATCCAGCCTGGACGTGAACACTTCCAGGGATGGGGCATCCACTGTTTCTCTGGGCAAGCTTTCCAATCTCTCACCAACCTCACAGTAAAGAATTTCTTACCAGTAACTAATCTAAACCTGCCCTCTTTCAGTTTATAGCCATTCCCTCTTGTCTTATCACTGCTTGCCCTTGTAAAGTCTCTCTCTAGCCTTACTCTAGCCCCCTTTATGTGTTAGAAGGCAGCTATAACTTCTTCCCAGAGCCTTCCCTTCTCCAGGCAAAACAGCCTCAACTCTGTCTGTCTTCACAGGAGAGGTGTTCCAGCCCTCTTACCATCTTTATGGCTCTTTATGGGCTTGCTCCAAGAGGCCCATGTCTTTCTTGTGTTGGGGTCCCCAGAGCTGGATGCAGTACTTCAAGATGGGGTCTCATGAAGACAGAGTAGAGGGACAGAATCTCCTCCCTTGATTTGCTGGCCACTCTGCTTTGGATGCAGCCCAGGATGTCGTTGGTTTTCTGGCCTGTGGCCATACATTACCAAGAAATTTAGCTGCTCGTTCACAAACACACATCAATCTTTCTCCTTAGGATTGCTCTCCATCCATTCTCTTCCCAGCCTCTACTTGTGCTCTGGATTGCCCCAATCCTTTCACTTGGTGTTGTTGAACTTCATGAGTTTTGCACAGGTCTACCTCTCGAGCCTGTCCAGGTCTCTCTGGATGGCTTCATATTCTTNTGGAAGGCTTCAAATTCTTTATATCTATTACGATTTGCCTTGCTCTCTTCTGAGAAATTTCAACTATTGCCAAACTATCTGTAGCTGCTGACAGCTGAAGTGTCAGAGGCCATGAAGGGCTGCATCTCTCACAACATTACTTGCAGGTAGCTGCTGTTTGTAGGTTTATGGCATTCTTCTTTGAGGCACATAATTCTACGTAGATTTAATAGCAGATTCTGTATTCCTCTTAAAGTATAAGGAGAAACAGGTGCCTAAAATATTATTCTACTGTTTAATTCTATATTATCTCTCTAAAATCTCAGCAATCCATGTTCCACTTTTAAATTAAGTTTGGGCTTCTCTCTGCAAAATTAGCTATATAAAATTTCTTCTAAAAATTTCTTTAAATGCCAAATGCTGTTATGGTGTTTGTATATCAGAAAAAAATTATATGAACCATTATAATCTGTAATGTAAAGTTACCAAAACCCTTTATTGAGCATTTGATCTGTATGCTGTTTACTTTATTACCATTTTAATTTTACTACTTTCAAGATCATTAAGTAATAACAATTTTAAATTAAATAAGGTAAGGCTGTTATGACTCATTGACTCAACTTGCAGAGAAGGTGGCTGTTTAACTGGCTCTAAATTTCAAGAAATGTGAAGAATGAGCTCAAAAACATAAATATCAAGAGAGATCTTGAGAGGAACTTGCAAAAGACCTTGGAAATATAAACATAAAATTCAAGCCAGGATTTGATATTTGTAGACAGCAGGAACTCACAGATGCTTCATTACAGTCACTCTCCTCACCATGAAAGCGGTCTTTTGACATCCCACTCCCAACATCATGGAGGCACATGTGATGTGACCATAATGGACTCCTCCTGAAAAATGCTGTGGGAGGAAGAGTAAAAAATTGTGATGCAAAATTTTTTCTGCCTTCACCTTGGAGTGCTGCATTGTAGTCAAATCTGTAACATGGTGGGACAAAAAGAGTTCTTTGATGGCAGCACAGAATGGGGGCAAATATGTGCAAGTTCTCAAGGCTACTGCTGACAGTGCTATCCTAGAGGAAAGGCCTTAGATCCCAAATGGCAGCTAAAAGGTAAGCCAAAGGAAAGCCAAAGGTGGCCCAGGTAACCCAAAATGAGTGGAGATTTGGCTACAAGAAAGCAAAGAAGTTGCTTTAGGTGCCAGCGAATCAGTGGAAACCAATATTGTCCTTGTAGATACTGTTCTTTCCCAGTGACATAGGGACCTGACAGGACTTAACACACATGGGGCTGTAAACATCTTCAGAATCATTTCCAGAACATCCCCTGCTGCACACGCACATGTCCCCACACATCCACATGTAAAACATTGCCCTTATATTTTGTTTTGACCCCTTCCCATCCTGTTAAACAAGCTGCAGTCGGGGTAATGCAAGGCGTGTGACTGGAAGAGAAATTCTCAGCTAGCTGCAGCCCAAAAAATTAACTGAAGGGTCCCCACTCTTGAAATTGCTCCCATTAGACCATTTTATTTATTTTATTTTGTCCCCACAGAATTACAAAAATAAACATTTTTATCATTTCTCCTAACATAATCCCATTGCAAATACCACAGACAAGTGATGCAGTAGAAAAGCTGTTCCCTTGACAATAATTACATAAATATTACCAGAAAATATTGCTTCCTCATTTTGCAATAATGCTAGATAACAATGCCTTTCCTGAGGGGACCATGAAGACAGCAGAGGAGTGTGATAACTAACTGGATATCTAAAGGACAATTGAAAGGAAAAAGAGAGTTATTAAGCTATTCTCTGACTCCATAGAGGGTAGGATAAGAAATAATTGTTTTAAACTATGACAAGGGACACTTGGATTAGGCATTTAGGAAAAATTCTACAGACAAATGTAGAATAACATGAGAACAGAGTGCCTGGGGATGTTGCAGAGTCGCTGTCACTTGGGGTTTTTAGAGTAAGAGACAAACATCTGTCAGGAATGACACAGGGTATAGCTTGCTTCTGCTTTGGGGCATGGGGGAAGGACCAGAGGGCTTCCTGGAAGTTCAGTCAAGATGCAGTATTTGGCAATGCCTAAACAGAGGGAGAAAATATGATGTGTTTAAAATCTATTTCAAAGTATTTGAACTGAGGTTGGGTGAAATCTGAATTTGTTATTTTAATTTGGACTGTAAGTGACCTACAAATTATAAAACAAAATAAATCAGCAAATAAAATATCTCCTGTCACCTACAATCAGGTTTGATCACGTCAAATTCAGTATGTCTTTTGCAGGAATATGATTTTAATACAGGTTTCCTACATCTGAAGGAATAAAATACAACTTTATAATGTTAAAGGCATGTGCTGTACTAAATGAATTCCTATGTTTAGAAGCATTTTGCAGTCACAGGGGACAAAACGTGACATTTACTTTGCTTTATGCTCATAGAAGGTACTAAGAAGGATAGATAATTCAAGAGCTTTTATAAGTATTTCACCTGTAGACTGCTCCCTGGTAGTTAATGTAAGTGGTTCGCTGACTCATTTGGAATTACTTCACACTCTTTGCATGTGTGGATGAAATTGTTTCATTAACCTCTGAATTGTAAGTGATGCATTGATCCAAGCCCTACTACGGAATGGTTGCAGCTAGCCTTTCAGCATGCTGGATATTTACAAAAATTGGTTGTATAAATGCAAGCTTTTCTCTGGATTTTCTTTTTCATTCTCTAAATGTAATATTTTGAAAAAAAAAGAGCTCTTTTTTTACAGTAGATCTGGAAAAAAATCAAAGCAATTACTTAGGTCATCCTTAAATTAGTTGGAAAACCATATAATTGGTCATAGCATGAGGTTTATCTATATGGAATATTCATGATACATACATATATATAAAACTCCGTATTTATCCTTGGTATAGGCACAGCAATATTTATCTTTGGTTTTACCATACTGTGGCAAAAACCTGACCTAGAAAATCTATCCAGAGACCGTTTTACACTCTGTTAGCTATGGTATTACTCTAGTTACATTCTGCCCAGTAGTCATCTTCTATTAAACATTTGGGGTTTTTGACCTTTTTTGTCTTTGCACAAGGTTAGATAGTGGGATTGGGAAGACAGATGTGTCATGAGCTACTGGGGGAACCTTCACACGGTGTGACTGAAACTGTCTTTGGAATATGGATGGGCTGCAAAACCACTAAAAAGATGCATCAACTGCTACAGACCTTAGTTCTCTGTCTTTTATCTTAGGTACAAACATGAAGGAGAAGTGAATTTTCTTTTCAATTCAGAGACTCCATTTTTTTTTCTTAACAAATATCTGAAAAGATGTCATGCCAGACATGATCTCTTAATTACATCAGAGATCTTAATTACAATGCAGAGGAGCTCTGACCACAATGATTCAGCCTTTCTTTTGCCAAGAAAATGATACAGATACCAAAGAGGATTACTCAGCTGCATTTCTGAGATATAGGTTCTGTCTTCCTGTATGAAAAACAGTGAAGAAAATCCCACAAAGTCAGGAAGACAGAAAAAAGAGTACAGAAGAGAAAAAAATAAGGGCAAAGAGAGAGAAAAGAGGCAAGAAAAGAAAAGAAGAAAGATAGAGAGAAATCAAAGGATAAATGAAAACAGAAATGCAGAAAGGTAAGGAAGAAGTGTGAGAGGGAGGGGAGGGAGGAATGGAAGAGAAGAGAAGGGAAGAGAAGGGAAGGGAAGGGAAGTGAAGGGAAGGGAAGGGAAGGGAAGGGAAGGGAAGGGAAGGGAAGAGAAGAGAAGAGAAGAGAAGAGAAGAGAAGAGAAGAGAAGAGAAGAGAAGAGAAGAGAAGAGAAGAGAAGAGAAGAGAAGAGAAGAGAAGAGAAGAGAAGAGAAGAGAAGAGAAGAGAAGAGAAGAGAAGAGAAGAGAAGAGAAGAGAAGAGAAGAGAAGAGAAGAGAAGAGAAGAGAAGAGAAGAGAAGAGAAGAGAAGAGAAGAGAAGAGAAGAGAAGAGAAGAGAAGAGAAGAGAAGAGAAGAGAAGAGAAGAGAAGAGAAGAGAAGAGAAGAGAAGAGAAGAGAAGAGAAGAGAAGAGAAGAGAAGAGAAGAGAAGAGAAGAGAAGAGAAGAGAAGAGAAGAGAAGAGAAGAGAAGAGAAGAGAAGAGAAGAGAAGAGAAGAGAAGAGAAGAGAAGAGAAGAGAAGAGAAGAGAAGAGAAGAGAAGAGAAGAGAAGAGAAGAGAAGAGAAGAGAAGAGAAGAGAAGAGAAGAGAAGAGAAGAGAAGAGAAGAGAAGAGAAGAGAAGAGAAGAGAAGAGAAGAGAAGAGAAGAGAAGAGAAGAGAAGAGAAGAGAAGAGAAGAGAAGAGAAGAGAAGAGAAGAGAAGAGAAGAGAAGAGAAGAGAAGAGAAGAGAAGAGAAGAGAAGAGAAGAGAAGAGAAGAGAAGAGAAGAGAAGAGAAGAGAGAAAGGTGGGAAGATATGAAAGTGGGACAAAAGGTCCTTAGACAAGACAGACAAAGAAAGTAAGAAAGAGAAATAAAAGGACCTTATTTCCAAATTTTCCCCTCTCAGAAACAGAAAAGATTTTCTGTGTAAGTCAGAGTACCCTGAGTTATAACATGAGCTTATAGTTGCATGCATTTAGAGTACCTGTAGAATTTTTTATACAGGAGCACAGTCAAGCATCACAGTGTCTTGGAAAACTACCAGTTTCTCAGGTGATAAATGAAATTATCAGTAATTGCTTCAGGAGAGCTCAATTCAGTGGTAATAACTGAGTACGCACTTTTAATATGGAGTAATCATTACATTTTGGGAGGGTAAGTGAGTGAAAAATTTTCTACCAAGAAAATATACCCCTTAATTTCACTCTCCAACCAACTTGAGGTCCCTCTTATAATGGACAGATACAATCTGGCTCGATACCATTTGCAATTATCCTGCATCTTAACAGGAGAGAATGAACACAAGCAAGGGGCTTCTACAGAATAAATGAGTTCTGAAAATAAGACCACAGAAAAACAAACATTTCAGATTTTGGTTTTTTAAGATTTGTTTAGGGGTGGGAATTGATCAGTGCTATTTGGCACTTCCTTTGCATCAGCTTTGCCAAAGTTATTATTTCTACCAGCCATCTCCTCTACACTATTTAAGCATCTCTCGAGCAGGTTGTTAATCCAGACTGATATAGTACAAAAACATCTCAATTTTCCTCTTTTGCACAAAGTCTACCTCAGCAAATATTTGTTGTGCAGAGATGTAGTGGTTTGATTCGCATTTTCCCCTTTTCTGTGAGATAAGAACAGGGAGGAATACAAAGCAGGCACCAAACTTTAAAGAATATAATGAAGTTTATTACTACAACTAAAAGTAAAGTGGAATAAAAAGGAATTAAAGCAAATTAGCCCCTTTTTTCCTCCAGCCCCTCCTCCATCCACCTGTAATATAAAGACACAAACTTAAAAGCAATTCAGCTAGTTTGCCTCTCTATAACAATCTTATGTCAGTCCATTGAGTGAGAGAAGTCTCTTTTGCTCAGCTATGGAACTTTTCCACAAGAACAATCTTCTCATGGCATCCACGTCACAGCACAACCACCGTCTGGGGTGGTTTTCTGTTGACATGTGAGGGTCCCTTTACCTTGATCCACAGCTTTCCTCAGAACCGTGTTCAAGGATTCACCTTTAGCTGCA
>VYZQ01067882.1:5592-18447 GCA_013400655.1 Mystacornis crossleyi | reverse complement strand
ACCCCTGGGGCCGAGGGGAGGAAGGTGAAGGCCATGGCCCCGCGGTGGAGCTGGACCATGGCCCGGCCTGGCCTCCCACCAGGCTTGCACCTGGGCTCGCGTTGGCAGGGCCCAGCCGGGCCCCGCCGGGCCGGCCCAGCCCCCCCAAGGGGGCTGAGCGGGCCCTGTTACCTCTGTCTTCGCCGGAAGAGCAAGAGGAGAGATTCCCGCGCTTCATCTCCTTTTAATCTGAATTCACAGGGCGTACCCCTTCTCTGAGTGGCTCAATAGAGCTGTCGATATTCAAATTAGTTAATTGATTGGTTCTGTCCAGTTCTGGAGGAAATTACAGCACCTGTTGCTGCAAACCACTTCCTCCAGGAAACAGAGCCAAAAGGAAGAAAAACCTGAAAAGCAGGAAGAGGTGTCAACTCATGACAAGAGAGTATATAGTTCTTTGGCAGGTTCTAATACTCAGGTCAATTGTAGTATGCTCACAAATCTCAGAAATCCTTCAGGATACTACTAAACCACTCAAACTTTAGGAGATCCTATAGCTACATAAATAGAGAATGCACAGATGCTTGTAAAATTACCAAAGAACAGCATCTGTGATGAAAGTAATTCCTAATAGTGAGACTATTCTTTTTTCCACCTTGCATAAAGCAAAATATTATCGCTATATGTAATACTGTTGAGGTTCAGACACTTTGTGTCATGATGTGTCTGCATTTCAATGAGACTATGTTTTCAGATAATTAAGAAAGGAATATTTCTTTACATATTGTACATGTTTTACAGTTATTGTTGTTGTGGTGGATATATAACAGAACTCTCTATTTTCACAATCACTGATTGACTCTACAATGTAGCCCAAGATGGGAAACCATATATTATACTTACTGCTTACTTAAGCACTGCCAATGTTCCTTGAATAAATCTTTTTCAAGAATGCTGGTTGTTTTCAAAGAAGCAATTGTGCTACTCTGACTATGCAATTCATTGTCTTTTCAGAACAATTTGAAACATGTTATGATAAAATGAAGGACTGATGCTAACATTTGGGTTTAACCCCATATGTAGATATAGCAGTATAGCAATAATTACTGATCACTTGAGCAGCCATATTTTTTTAAAACCCCCTGAAATTAGTTATTGGCATGTTGTGATGACAAAGTGATTTATTTGACAGATATAACCCACTTGTTGCATAGTTGTTTTGCTCTTCATGCTTGTTTTCCATACACCTAAATACTTGCCACTATGGGGTAAATATTAATTTTGCCTCTTCTTTTCCTGAATTAACACAAAAAAAGATTAGAAGAAATGTCTGGAAGAAATAACGCAGCTTAGCAGATTGATAAAGCTTTGCTAAGCAAAGGGAGACAAGACTCATGAATACATATTAAATTGAGCTATAATATCAACATAGTCAGAAAACCAGGTGAGAGACCTATTAAAATCTCTCCAAATCATAAAAAAGATCCAGCTGAGCACATGATGTGATGTGAGTATGAAATAGGGATCTGCTTGTCTATACAGAGAGGTTCTTTTTGATCCACTGCTGCCTGAAGAGTCTGAAGGCTTTTTCCCTGTGCACATGCTCTCCACACAAACCTCTCTGGGTGCTGGGCCAACAGCAGGAATAGTATCTGGATACAAAGTCCAGTGGAGCTGATGTGCCTTGAGGAGAGCAGGCTAAAATAAGGGAAAATTTATCTTAGTAGCAGCTGTGCATTTCACAAGGTACCCCTTGCTTCTGTTCAGTACAAACACTTATACTTTTGATTTATATTAAATTCAAACAAGATATACAGAAAGCAGATAACTGTGATGTCGATGCCGTTAGGTATTACAAAGATATTTACTGGTGCTTGACTTTTTAGTTCAATGGAAATAAGAGATGATGTCAATGAAAATCTGTGAGTTATAGTAAATTTTCATGCATAGCTATAAAAGGTACCTGTTTTCTTACTTGAGGAATAAAATATTGCTTTTGAATATTCTGACCCCTAAGCAGGCAAAGCAACTTTCGTGCTTGTGAAGCATCACGTAGTACGGCTTGCCATTTTTGTATTTGTCCTTAGGCATCACTATGGCCGGTGTTAGAGACAAGATATTGTGTTAGATGTGCATTTGTTCTGATTCACTACTGATGTATGTCCTCATGTCATTTTGACATTCCTAACTTTAAACATCTGAAATGTGAAAAAGCAGAGGAAAATTTTGAAGAAATATAAAGAATTTTTCCGTTGTTTTTTGACCTCCCTTACCAACATGTTTTTGTATTTCTTTCTAAAATGCTAACAGTACAAAAGATGGTCTTTTTTTGTGATTCTTACAGAATATTTTTTCTGTCAACTATATTTCCTATATCCTAATGGTATGCAGAAAAGAAATTAATTTAGTTATTTTTCAATAAACCAATTTATTTTTCCCTAAACTATTACTTGTATTTACTTCTTAATGCAATAATAATTATTCTTTCAGACAGTTTATACATTATTGTAGTTCTACAGACCTCATTAGACATGATAGAAATGAGCTTGCTAAGGCCCTAAGGTTTGATTTTTATCTCCAGCATAACATATAGTTTTAAATACTTTTATATAGTGTGTGGGTGATTTTAGTTCTATGTAAAAAATAGCCATTTCATATCCTTTTTCCTTAAAAATAATATTTTGCACTTTCTTCTGGCTCTAAGACAGACAATTCTGAATTTCTTCTGAGGTCCTTATATAGGTCCCAGTGCTGAAATCTCAGTTACTGTCAAGTATCATTAGCATAAAAATGGAAAATTTCCAATGCAAACTGCTTTTTGGCAGATGATTAGTGGGCAAGGCAAAGGCATTTTTTTCTTCAGTGAGGTATATAGTCATCATAGATATTTCATCTCCCACACATTTTGATTGATAATTTTTTACAACTACACTGAGCCAGTAAACACAACCAAGAAGTACTTCTTAATAGCCTGGAAATTCTCTTGCAAATACAGAGGTTCTCACTTTAAAAAACGACTCTCCAACCCCAAACTAGCCCATCAGCACCCTGTGTACAATGAAACTCCATTTTTAAACCTTCAAGAAGCAAAGCACTGTCTGCTTTTCTCTTTCCACTTATGCCTGTTAATCCTACCTTGAGCACCTTTGCTGTTGCACAGCTCCATGTGTTCTAAGACTCTGCTTGTCTTAATATGCTTTCTGTAGTGACCACCAGCATTATTCCTTCAAGAATTTGTGGTCTTTCTTAGCAGCCTAGGAAAACTTTAAGAGTTGAGAAAATGGTGGACAGATTGAGAGTCTTGAGCTTGCTGCTCATGAGGAATTTGGTTAGGCTTGCATAATGTGTCATTCCCATTGCTGAGGCCTGGCTAGTTATAGGCAGCTGGTTTGGCAATGTTTTTTTCATCTTTACTTCATGTGCACCTAATTTCCAGGAATCCTTAGTGATCTGCTGCTGTGTGAATCCTTCTGCCTCTCTTGAGATTTCTAAAATACCCAGGGACTCTCTCTCAAATATCTCCTTACTCTGCTAGATATGAGACTGAAACAATCATACTCTTATGTAAATAAGAGACAGTTCTGCAAAGTCTCAAAAAAATTTATTATAAAATCAGTTGCTGATTCATCCTTCTCTTGCCTTTGAAACTGTGTTTGCTAAAATATCACGTTGCAGCAAGCATGAAATATTAATCTAGTCCTTCTTTACTGTACTCAGTTTCATTTGTGTAGCTGTGATGATTCTGGGCAGGATGATATTCTCTTTGGCAGGGGTTTCATCGACAGATTCTGGTATCCAAGTGCTTGAGAGCATGAGGGAAATTGAAGGAAGGAGATGGGGGCAAACCTGGCTGCCCGTAGGGCTCACATGTGTGACACAAGTCACTGTGCAGGCATTAACATACCCAGTGTAGTGCATGTCCCCTGATCCTTCCGGACACAAGCTGAGAGGAGCACAAAGACAGGTCTGACATCCCATCTCGGGTGCTCCCCTCACCAAGAGCCCATACTCCCTTTGGGGGCTCTTTTGGGAACAGCTGGGCCAGATATACATGTTCTGACTGTTTCCTGATCACTGCTGTAGGCGGTTTCAGGTCATAAGAAAAACTTTATTTCATGTGTAGCACAACGAGACATGAGGTGAAGCTGCATGAGGATGCTTCTGAGGACACTTCTGAAACTGATAGCACCAGGGTAAGGCTGAATTTGAAAGCGAAGGCCCTGCTCTTCTTCAGCAAATTTGTGAGGGATCACAAATACATAGATTTTAGTCTTATCTATTAAATAGAGCCTCTTCAACAGGGAAAAAATGAGAAGTTGTAGAAATGAAAAATGTGATTACCTTAGACCATCTTAATCTAAACAGGGGGAGGTTGTTTTTGCCTTAACACTTTTCCTTCTTCACCTTAGTGCCAAAATCCAAAAAAGAAAGTGACAGGATAAAGAGAATAATGGAAGTCAAAATATGAGACTTTATTCACCTTCTCTTGTTGATAATGTCTAAAAGACTGAAATCTTATTTATTTCACATACATATTTTTGGAAGCTCTTTAATTGCTGCCAGAATTTTTCACTGAAACTTGGCTTGGAAAATGTAGTAACTGCTTTGCCAGCAAGCAGTCATAAATAATGCTTATACAGTGATGCTAGAACCCAGTAGATATTGTTATCGATTATGATTGCTTTGTAACAATTCCAAATGCAGAAAATCACAATTCTTTTATTAAGCTGAGGTTACTCAAAGTCCTCATTGCAATTAATTTCTATTTATGTTTTGTTATACAAAGAGAATTAATAATTTCTTTGGTACATTTAAGTCATCACTGAAATTTTTCTTGTTGTGCACCAATATTTTAATAATAACAATAAAATGAATAGTTATTCCTTTAACAGAAACAATATATTACAATACAGAATGATTAGAGAAAATTGATGGAGCAATTGTGTTTTCTTTCATAAAGCAAGGTAAACAGGCAAGACACCACTGGTAGCAGTGGCTGTGTCCTCTTTATTTAGTCTTTCCAAAGATTGTCCAAGATTAAAATCTTTTTTCAAAGCATATGTAGATATGCTTTGGCTCTCCAAGGGTGAGGGAGGTATTTATGTTCTTCTCCTGTGTAGGCTTTAGCTACTTTTACCTAATGATGAATTCGTCTTCATGCTGTTTTTAGATTTGATTCTAAGATACTGCAAAAACTGGCAAAGATTGTTAGAGATGAGACAGAAAAATATTGCAGTGGGAATGCACACTCTGTGACTCATTGGTCTTACATATGAACTCTCTAAGGCATCCCTGTAATTACACTGGAGATGAATCTCTGGATCTCCCTGAAGGGCTTCTCAGGCTCCCCATGAGAGAGGCAGCAGCCCACTGGCTTTTTGTCATGTGGCCTGCCTCTGCAAAAAGTAATTTTGCATTGCTATCCAGATAAGCACGTACTATACATTGGATATTTAGAAATAACTAACTATTTAGAAATAACTAATTATTTAGAAATAATAAGAAGCTCAGGGCCAATCTAGCAGTGCTGGTATGAGCAAAAGGTTAGTTTAAGAGCACTGATGCAACTGGTAGACTTCTGAATAACTAGGTGGTTTAAATTAGATTATATGCAATATATATTGCTATATCTAGGTCTAAATCTGAAAAAGGAAGTGTTTTTGATAGAGCTTATTCAGCTGCTCTTGGAAGCCTGTATGAAATGGCAGCACAACTATTTTTCATCAAGAGAGAAGTAGAGGTAATTTAAAAAGAAAAAGGAATAAATATGTCACTTTGATTTTTCTCTCAGCTCCATATTGCTCACTTGGGTAATGCATTTCACTTTTGTTGTTCCTCGAGGAATTGCAAACAACAGAGGTCAGGATTTAAATTTGCCTAAATACTTTCAGAATGCTTTTCTATTTCAAAAAGGGTAAGTGTACCAGGATACACTTGCTTATAAAAGAATGTATATTATTCAGGTCTCCTGTTTCTTCTGCCTTGTACCTTACACAGACAACCTGCAATCCTAATAAAAGAGAAAATTTTTATTTGCTCTTTAAATAGATTTTGTTGCTGTTAACAGGAAAAATAAAGGTAGTGAGAGGTAATTAGATATAGACAAAAAGCAGTAGCAACATATTGAGAAAGCATGCCAAAATATATTAATGCAGCCTTTCCAGTACACATATGTGTGGAATAACTACTGATTTATAAATGAAACTGTCAAAAATATGGTGTAGTGCTCACTGGCAATAGTTTAATTCCATCTAGCAAGGGGACGAACGTGGTGATTGGTAATTAAATACAACTCCCTGAACATAAAAATGAAACCCTGTTTGAAGGTACTGGCCAAGTGAAATCAATGTCAAAATCCCAAGTGATCTCTGTTATCATTCAATATGCTTCAGAACTGATATATGTCTGAAAAACTGTATCGTTTCACCTCCACCCTCCAGCTGCTTGGGGAGACATATCACCTGAGCAGCACAAACACAGCACTTCACAGAGGATGTCAAAGAAAAAGAAATATCCCCCAAAGTCTGCAAGAAAATATGGAAATGCAAGAAAAAACTTGATAGTGGATGTTTTTCTATCATGTCGGAAAAGAAATAGAGTAAGAATATCACACATTTTAGCATGTGCATGCTGGCTATAGACATTTGGTGCCTGCCAATTACCTCCATATCATGAAAAGGAATTTTTACCATTGTCAAAAAACAATCATGTTCTTTCTATCATCTTTGAATCATCCCATTTTCATTCTCTTCCTTTCTGTACTCCTCCTTCTCTGTCTTTCATTTCTCTGCTGCTAAAGAAAGAGCTAAGAAATAAATAATGTATGAGAAAGGAAAAAAAAGGAATTAGGGTTTATTTATAAGGAACAATAGCTTAATTCATGAAGCAATCTTTAAAATGCCTGAGCCTTGCAGTTGGTGGTGAGGGTAAAACCTTATCAGGGTTAGGCATAGAGCCAATATAATAAAGACTCCAGAAGTGAGCCATCAATAAAAGAGGATTTTAAGACTCAGACACTTGCTGGGCTTGCTTTTCTCCTTCAGGCAAGCTTCCTCTTTTCTACGTTAGCCTGACTCTTCCAGTATCTCTAACCCACATGAATCCCTGCTCCAGCTCCCCTTTCTGTTTTCTTTGAGACATCCACATGGAGGATATCCTACTGACACTACACCCAGTATGCCAGCCTGCCAAACCTTAGCCATGTGAGGCAGGCCGGCTCCCTTTCTTTCGTGGTCACTCACATAAAAGGAAAGAGCAAGTGGATGCAAAAGCCATGCGTTCAGTGGACACACATTAAAGGGTGACATACTGCAATATATCCTGTGGCTCGTGTAGATTTCTTTGCTCCATAAATTCAGTATTTCTTTATCAAATACAAATCCTTCCCTTACAGTCACTGAACCCCTTCCTTGATGGGAAATGACTCAGCATGTCTGACTCACCTGCTGGGATGGGCCAGGTGCTCACCATACCCCAACTTTTCCTCTCCACCCCTCCAGTGACAGCTCTCTATTTATACAAGCCAAGGGGGAATGGTGTCAAGAATCAATTAGTGGGCAATTTCTGAATGCAGAGTTACTTGTTGCCTAGCAGCAGCCCAGCAAGCTGGGCCTGACTTTGATTCATTTAACCCCTAACTAACCTGGGCTGACAGATTATTTTTCATCATCACCTTCCAATGTTTTCTGTCAGTCTGGAGAGATGAAATGCTTGGAATATTCTTTGCTGTTTTCAGGTGGGTCCTTGCCTCCATTCCATTGACCAAAATGTAGAGTGGATAGAATTTGTGGTGCTTCATTTCAAGAAATTCTGCAGAAGACTTCCATGATACCAAGCTGCCTTTTTGGAAGTAAAGAGCAGGACTGAAACTCCTCAGTCTTCCAGAGCTGGGCACTGGCCATCCAGAGCATCTCACAGCCACAGGCTGGGATGGGCATGGCTTCAGGAGGACAGGCAGAGTCTCACCAAGGCTCAGAAAACATTAAGTTATACTTCTGCTGAAAATTCATGTCTCAGGCTCTGATCTTCTTCCTTAATAATTAATTCAGCAGAGAGAAAAAGATTGTTCATTTGCATAACTAAATTTTTCAGTCACAGCAATCAGCCTATTAATAGAAACCTATCTATTTGTCTGTCTATCAACTTACATAAAACACTGTGTTGTCTTTTAAGACAGGATATTTTGAAGGTCAGTAGCCCATAAACAACAGATTTAGAGGCAGAGAAATAGCTTGATCCTCAAATTCAGAATATACTAAACTAGACTTTATAAATAATATATATCAGTCATGGAGAATAAGCCTGTGCTTCACTTTTCAGCACTACATTAACAAGAAGACATAATAGATATTCACAATAACATCAATACCGAATGGGGAAAAAATTGCAAGGAAATTTTTAAAAGCCACTTTATTATGGCTTTATAATGAAATCAGTGGTCTTAAGTCAAGGTACAAGGATGTCGTGCCAAAACAATTTAGTAATCAGTGCAATGAATTTGTGCCAAAAAGATCAGGTACATCACTTCTATTCGCAAGCTGTCTGGAGATTAACATCTCTTTAATGCTCTATTATCTTCACCCATTTTAGGACTTCAAACAGAAATGTTTCCATAATGTCTCCCTTTTCAATTACAACTTTCAATAGTCACCTGTTCTACCAGAATGTCCATGTTTTTATTTTCCTGAAGATGTTTTAGTGACATAGAAAAAACTCTGAGCATTTCCTATTCAGAGGTTTGAGGAAATTTCCATACTATACAAATTACAGTTTTTTCTCACTGTATGCTTGGTTACTATCTTTCACAAGATGACATCTCCTCTTTCTTCATTTTCACCTCCAGCGATCCTATTTAGCTGCAGCGCTGTGTAGAGGAGATCTAGTCCTATTTGATTCAAATGCATGGTAGGTTATACTGAAAAAATTACATTCCACATAGGGTTGCACTTCCAAAAACTACTCTGGACTCTCCACAAAAGAGTAAGCCAGATGAAACAAGCCTCTTTCCTTATTCCTGCACATCACAAACTGCCTCCTCCTCCCTTCAAAGCCCAAACCCAAGAATTTATTTGAATCTTTGCTATGTTCATTCTGGCTTACGCACAAGGTGACAGACAACAGCAAAACTAACAGGATATATATAGGAAGACAGGCCAAAGCCAGAGTTGAAATCTGAAATGTGTCAGGAACACAGCCCTGCCTGGGGGAGTTTTTTAGGGGAAATAAACACAATGCAAAAGCAATTGAAAAAAAAAAATGACTACTGAACATGCCCTGAAGGCCTCTAATATGAATTTAAATTAATAAAGTCTGAAAAGCCTTTATGTATAAAGCTTGATAAGATGACTGCCACTATTTAAGACTATTTCTTTAGAAGAGCAAAATCAATTCACTGTTCTGTGCCAGCAGGCTGAAGTCACATAGAAGTAACAGAGTGAAAGAAGTTCAAAGGAAATGGGTACAGTCTATTTGGTACAGACATCAGAAGACTTATTTAAACACTTGGTCACAGACACTTCAAATGATTTTTTAAAATCTCTATTATGACATTGATCAGTCTAATTTCCCACCAATGCATTTAACTTTCAGCAGTGAAACAGAGACCATTGTTGCTGTAGTCTTTTGCTTTTGATAATAAGGAAGGAAACTCTGAAGCCAGAATGCATTTTCTTGAATAAAAATGATGATATTATTTGGACACAGCAAAGTCTGGTGCTTAGTGAAAAGAAGATTAAAGGTAAGAAGTCAAGACTAATTCAAGTGACCTAACTTGTCATATGCATAACTCATACCTATACCAAACAGAATGACAAAACGCAATGATTTAACAATCCAGGAACATACTGAGCTCTTTCCACAGGACATCTGTCTTGATGAATCGCGATAAAACCTTGCCCAGTCAGATACTCTGAGCAATCAAGTGCTGCTGCAACTTGAGCAGCACTCTGAGCACACCCAGGGGCTCAGTGTGCTGCCAGCAGAAACCCCAGTATGGCAGCCTCCAGCTCTCACTGAGGAGTTTCTGAAAACCAGTGGTAACTAAATAAACAAAACCCTCCCTGGTTTACTTCCCCAGGTACAGAATGGGAACAGTCACTAATACCAGTTTGACAGGGTTATTTCCATTAGTTCACAGACATTAGTGTAGTGAAACCATAGCAATCTGGATAGAAAACTATTTCTATTCAGTCAAAACAACTTTAAGAGATGAATTTAAATAGTGAAGTCTATTTCTAACTGTTAACTTGTGGAAACATGTCACTCCTGTCCTTTGCCCACACGACTGAGGTAAGACACTTATATTGTTTCTAACTTAGCCATAGACTCAGCGACTCAAATAATTTCATTTTCCACTTTTCTCTTCCCTCCCCCATACAAAGGGGATAACACTATTTACAAGAACATGGTTGTGAGGATTTATTCATTAATAGCTGCACGTAGTTTGAAAACTTGGAAGTCTTACATAAAATGCAAAGTGTTACCTAATCCCACTTCATTCTTCAGTGTACTGCCATAACTTCCAGCAGCAGTTTTGAAAAAAAGCCTCCATACCTTAGTGCACCCCTGCTCTTAGTGAAATAAGACACCCAGATTTTTCCCCACCTCAACAGAGATTCTTTTATGCTCCATCCATAAATTTCCCTAGATTTGTTTTGCATAACTTTCCTCACAGATGCATTTCCTGCTTTTGAGTCATGCTCTATGTTTCAGAAATGTTTTGAAACTGCAAATCCAAAGAGGCATTTTTAATTAGAATTTTTATTTTTTAACTTAGAAAACTGGTTCCATGTCTTGCTAGTTTCCTAACTGTGTTGTATATTTGGCTTTGAAATATATGGTCTGATGAGTTTATTCTTGTTGATAGGGAAACACATGTTGTTTTAAGTCTAACATGAGAATGAATTAATTTGTTTTTTAGATGTCATTGGTTTGAGTGGCAACTATTAAAGAAGTAAAATCTGTCCTGAAAATCTACAAATGTTTCATAAGTTAGATGTTTTATTTTATTTTTCGTATTGTGAGGGCTATGTTGCTCCACTAATATAGGTGATTGCAATAGACGTATTTTTTTTTTTAGTTAGCCATAATAGGCCAATTAGAAAATTAGATTGCCAGACAACATAAAAGTAAGAAGCCAGCAAAAAAAGTTAGGTGTTGATGATATTAATTTTCATGTCTTTGCAAAATCTTTCCTATGGTTTTATATCTACAGGACACAATTTTCTCCATCAATATGTTTTTGATTTGAACACATGGAATTACACCCACTCTTTCTGAGTCATCTTTCAATCTCAGCAGTACCAATTTCAACTAACTTGAGGAGGACATGTGCTTATTAATGAGGCCCAAGTGTTTGCACTAAGTAACAAGTTAGCAAGAAACTTCATTCTTTTCAAGAGCTCTGGGGTCCTGGTAGGCATTTCCTACATATTCAGTTAGTAATAAAATCTTCAGTTAGGGGAAAAGAAAATAGTGTTCGCTGAGATGCAAATGCTTTTAGCAGTGAAAAGGAACAATTTCATGCCAGCCTGCACCAAAAAGAAGCTCTTGGTTTCTTCTCTTTAAGAGCCTTATATTTTCAGTGAAGGCCTGAAATGTTAGACGTAGGGTTACATTATTTATTTTCACTTCCATGTAGCCTTGGTCATCTCACTAGTAAAAGAAACAGTTGCATTTCACATTTACACATCATTTTTCTTCCCCCAAATACTTGTCAGCCTGTATGCATTTTCGATCTGGAGTTAAATATTAAGGCCATGCTGATGAAATCAACCATCAGTGTATTCACTTTCCCTGTAGTAAAATGTGTTGACTTCTCAACAGAACTTTCAAAGGGTATGTTTCTGGCTTTTATGCATAATTTAACCCAGGAAGGAAGGAAAGAATAGAACAGAATGAAGTTTAAAGGTCTGCTGAGTACGCTTGGTAAGGAAGGTCCCACATTATGTTAGGTTAGATGTATATTTGTTCTAATTAATGAGGTCAGGATAAACATCATAAGATTTCTGCTCAACAGGTTAAAGTTCAGAGGAGTTGCCCCAAAAAATGGTAACTTTTGCATGTGGCTACCACACAGAACTGTGACCCAAGGGTATACAGAGGCTAAGGACAAGTTTTTTCCTTAGGAAAACAGGGCAAGGGTTGCTCTGTATGAATATTTATCCATTTTATAATCAGATAATTGTGGCATTGATACTGCAAGACTTGGTCCCTGAGGACAAACACAGGTCCTGCTTCTGCTGACTACACTGACCATTCAGTGTCTCCAGCGCTTTACAGAAGTGACCCGCAAACTGCACAGACAGCAGAAAAATGTGACAAATGCCTCAAAGTATAAAAACAAAACGGGAAAATAACTTGAAATCGATTATGAACAATGCAGGTTTTAATGCATGTATGAAGTTGATACTCAGCTGAGTGGCTTTTTCACACTTATACTCTTTATACTACAGTTTCATACTATTGCATCCTTCTTAATATGTACATCAAGAAACTGTAGTAAAAATGTGGTAAAACTTTTGAACTCTCAAGTTAAGTTCTTAGTTTTTAAAATTTATCTTTATATCCTTGAGAGACTGTCTACAGCTCTTTTCACATTTTTATGTGAGTCTTTGAGCTTGATAAGGGTCTTTGGAAAATGAAAATTAGAATCATAAGTTATTGTCTTTATATAGTGGGTAGTTGAAATGCTTTCAAAGCAAAGATATGGTTGTTTAAAGTGAAATGAGAAGGGTTTTGAGAATTTAGAGTTAATTTCATTCAGTTTTGAGTTGGAGTTTTATTTGGCTGATCCAGTGACATGAATGAAATTTTATTTCAGAGCTCCAGCTGAACTAGAAAGGTTTCCAGGAGAGTTAGTGACTCACAGGATGCCTC
>VYZQ01067881.1:9466-21972 GCA_013400655.1 Mystacornis crossleyi | reverse complement strand
TATATAAAGGTAGCAAACACTAAAAAATTAGGTTATACCTAGTGCAAACTTTTCCAGCAAGGATCATATTATAAGTAGGAAGTCCCAGTGAAGTTGGAAGAACATCCCATAAATACCTACCTGTGAAACAGCACACATTTGTTCCCCTTCTAAATAAATAACAGCCAAATGAAAAACTTTATATTATGGATGTAATTCTCGTAGTGTTATTTTTAGAATTTATGAGATGATTTTGTAAAATGCATAAACTAATTTATTTTATAACATAAATCAGTAAGATAATTATGAACATGATTGTATTTAAAAAATATTTTCTAAAATAACATTATGGAACTGTGACATTAAATTATATTAATTTTCTATAATCCTGTTAGACACATACAGAAAAGATACAAACCATAGATGACTGACCAGATGCAAAAGATTTGCCAACACCATTACATATTAATTTTCAATTTTTCAAAATTTTCTTATGGATGACCTATTGTTGGTAGAGCCTCTCTCTCCTATCAGTCAGCAAATAAGAGCAGCCTTCTTAAGAAAATCACCATACTCCCACTTGCATCTGCTTGAGTTTAAGTAGGTGGTCTTTGAGGTCCTTGAGACTGGGCAGATAGTGCCAGTGGTCACTGCACTGACCACACCAGGCTGGGGGATTGCAGATTTAGCCAGGCAGAGTAGAAATAAAGGGCTGCTATTACTCACCTCATGCTTGCTCATGGCAGAAATTGGTGGAGTGACTCTTCAGCAGGGTGACCACTGAAGCTGATGACTGACAATGATCTGTAGCTCAGAAAGAAAGCTGAGGAGTTAGGATTGATGTCCTTCTCCCCACTTCCTGAGGGGGTTGGAGCATGCTGAACTCTCTGAGGGACAGCTGATGCTGCAAATACAGCTCATCCACCATGGGCTGTGCTCAACCACTGAGGAGCTGTAGCTCGCAAATTACAGGAAAGAGCCTTTCCAGAAATGAAGGTGTTTTCCTGCAACCACATTTAAAATTAATTTGTTAAAATTTACTCTGAAAAAAACTAAATGATACCTTTCTATTTGTTGTTGGTCCTGCTTCCTCTCCTAAGGGACTCCTGATCTAACTTCATGTTGCTCAACTACCAAGGCTGGTCAACACAACCGTGTATGTCTTTGTCATTTAAGCAGGTCAGAATATGGACTGAAGGCTCCAACTTTTGTAGAAGTTTCAACAAATGAGTGAATATTTTTCTGACAGCCACTCTGGGTCACCAGCCAGGAATGACGAACCTTTGTGGTGAATCTGATACTGATTTGGGCACTTGTATTTGCCTTCACGGTCAAAACAGGTTTGGACAATGTATTAAGCAGAAACTAAAAAGCATTAATCTGTTCCTCGACAGGCATTCCTATGTGTTTAGGTAGATTCAGATTAAGGGTTTTGGCACAAATGAATGAAAAAATGAGTGCAGGAAAATTCAGTTTAATGACTGAGTTCTCTTGGGTAATCATCCAGCAGTTACAATATATGCCAGGTTTGGCAACAGGACGTAATTCTGCAAACAAGATACTTGAATATAAACTTAGTTATATCACTTTTTCCTGTTTACTAAGGTTCTGGCCTTAAGATAACTCAAATAATTGTACTTGAGACAATTACTTATGATGAGCCAACTCTGTTGAAATAAAAAGCTTTTGATATTTCCTCTTGCTTTCCCCAGGGATCTCTGTTGTAAAAATGGATTATGATACGACGCTAAGAAAACTTGGTATAGCAAGAGCTTTAAAGCCAAGAAAAATTATGGGGTTTTTGGTAAAATAAAAAATTGAGGAGGAATTATGGAGAGGCAGTTGTATTACAAATATTCACTGTATGTCCAGGATAACCAATTGCATTATTTTACAATATAGATTTTAGTTAGTCATAAAACTTGTATTTTTGTTGGGATGCAAACTGAGAACTGTCCCAATTCTTTGTTTTCATATGTTTATTGCTTAAAATGTGTTGAAATGTCCCATGTTAGCATCTCATCCAAAAGAAACCTAAAGGAGTTTTATAGCTTTTTTTTTTTTTTGAAAAATTCTCCCATTAATAAGTTTTACTTATAGTGAAGTTACCAACCCTTTGCTATATAAAATAAAATACTAAATGCCTATAGATTATAAACATGTTTGAGTATCTGATCCCAGTTCCTTTGTGGTTACTGGAGTAAAAAATTTCTACTTTGTCACAACCTGTCTGACATCTTTTGATGTCTGAATTTTCTGCTACTCTAATAGGGACTAAAACAAAGTTGAGAAATCCTCCTTGAATGCCATGGGCATCCAAGAAAGGTAAAAAACCTGATAATGAAAAACACTAGTCTTCCTCCCACAGAAATGGGCTCTTACTATCTCATCTTTTCTAATTGTGAACTATATATGTGACAGTTCCAGTGAGGATTTGTTGGACTGACCCTAGAGAAAGTACATCGTGATTTTCTAGACCCTGCACTCTTTCTTGCCTCCTGAAATTCAGTCTCAGTCTAACACTGTGGCTGAAATAATTTAACACTCCTTCCACTCTTAGTGCTAAACCTCACATACATGGACTGACTCCAAACCTACTAAAAAGTCTCTGTCTGCAGCCCAGATAATTTTATTGCAGGAAGCATAATTTTAATTTCATAATTTAACACTGTCCTGTATTTCATCTTTGGTATTATAGTTATGCTATGTATGTTATTTTTTTCCTATCTGGAGCTCACTAAAAATTGGTCATTACAACTGACAGTTTCTCTGCAAGACCCCATTCTTGTAATATTTTTCTGTAACTATAGGTATGTTTGTTATGGTAGATGCAAAAATCCACTGATGGAATACTGAGTGTGAAACTGGGGCCTTAAGATCCCCTGTGTCTTTGAGGGGGAAAAAAAAGAGACAGAGTTATTAATAACTGTTTAAACATTTTATTATGTAAAGCGGTCTAACAAAAGCATATTTTTCAAAAGAAGAGATTGTAGTTTTGGACTCTTACCAATTTTTTTTGGAGAAAGAGGCTAATGCAGAATATATTTCCAAAACACTGGCACTATGAAGCCCTGAAACAATTGTATATTTAAAATACCCCCTTTCCTTCTGTTTTCCACTTGCTCTTTTTCTGAACAAGCCAGTTTTAACTTTTCAAGTCTTTTCAGAGAGCGTTACAAAGAATGTAACCTCATTAGCTGCAACATCATCAGAAAGCCATAAATAGGTGATTATGGCTCCAAATCAATTTTCAAAGGGTAATAAAGTACAGCTTCTTCCATTTTATCTGTTAAGGATAGGCTTGGCCCACTGCATGCAACTTATATCAGGCTGTGCTGGGAAGCTAGACAATGACTCATATCGTAGCTTATTAGTTGAAATAATGAAGTTGGTCATTGCTATATTAGTGATCTCTGCTCTGGTAGTACTGCAGAGAATATTTTAAGTATATATCAAAAATATACTAAAAGGGAAAAACACCATAAAAATAGAATTTGTAACACAGTTGATAACCTGGCAAGGTCAGGTAGCACTAGGTCTAATGAGGGTCCTTTGTAATGGCTCTCTTCCTGCCAGAGAAAACAGTGCTGGCAGAAGCAGAGAGACCTTGGCTCACCACCCTAGGTAGGATATACGTCCTCCTAAGAGGGGTCTGCTCTTGCAATCTGGTGCTGGAGTCCCCAGAAAATACATTCTTTTAGTGTCTGTACTCCGATAATGACCTCACCAATGTGAAACCTAAATTATGTGATGCAGTTTTACTCGGTTGCTTGTTTTGGCTACCGGAAACTGCATTTTCCTTCTCAATCACATTTTATGTAACTCTTATGTTACTATACACTAGCTTACTCATTGATTTTTAATTGCTGCTGAAACTGTTATTTAGTGGCAGCAAGCGAACCTTACGTTCCCTGTAATGGAGCTCGGAATTTACTTGAATATTGACCAGTTACCTAAATTGATTTGAAATGGTTCACAGTAAAGCTGGCAGTTAATTTATTTTTATTTTTTATGGACTGGGAAAGCTGTAGTGAAAACTACATACTTCAGGTGGCTGCCCCATGTGCAACTGTGGAAAAACCTCTGGGCTTTTTGGTGCAACCTCAGCCCCAGATCTCAACCACTTCCTCCCAGACCCATCCTCTGGACACCACCCTACAAGGCATGTGCCTAGGGGATAAGCCTTCACAGGCTTGAGAACAAATAATCCTCCCCACTGGAAGGCATCTGGAGTCCAGGTGGGAAAGGACTAGGAAGCTGAAAGATAAATTTTCTTCTAATCCACTTCAGTCCGACTCTGAGGAAAGTCTGATGTGGCAGGGTGGGTGTGATAACGTGTCTGAGGCCATCACCATAACCAGACCTGCTCTGAATACTTCATAGTTCAAAACTGATTCTGGCTCTTTTTCAGGCATTCTGCAGCTGTGGAAGACTGTTACCTGCTTAGGATGCTTTACAGAATACTCACATTACACTAGATACATCTTATTTTTTCTCTTCTTATCACGCATCTCAAATATACACTCCAATTAGTGATCTGCACATAATGCTTGTGTGCACCGACATTTTCCTCTCTTAAATGTGACTGTAGACATTTTCAAAGCTAAGACTTCTAGACCAAGTGAGAGGTGCACATTCCAGAGACTCCAGCTGAGCCCTAAAAGTGATAATGGTATTTTATACAAATAATAAGAGAACTGAAGTTCACCATGCGAGTTTTCTGCTATGAGTACCAGAAAGGCAGAACAGATGTTCTTGTCAGAAAAGTAGTCTCTGGAAAAGTATGATCTTGTATTTTAGATTTGACCAAAGGTGTTGGTGTTGTTTAATCACAGTCGTGCTTGTGTAAATATGGAACAATTCACTTAAAACTGATGTAGTAGTCCTGGCATAATTTCATGCAAGACAGATCATTATCAGTTGCAATCAGCTGCACATACTTGTTTAAATGTGGCTGTCTCAAGAAGCATAATTTTTCTCGAGATGTGATGCTTTTCCTTAAACTTCTCACCTGTTTCCCAGTGTGTTACCATGTTTAAAAAAATAATTACTTCAGTGGTAGAATTTGCAGTTGTTTCTTTTCAATCTAAATACAGTAAGTTTCCCCAAATTTGAAAAAAAAAAAAAATCAAACCAAACCAAACCAAAAGCAAACCAGTGCAGTGGGGTTATACTAATGTAAGAATGAATCTTATGCCACTGCTTCATGTCTGAGAAGAACTCAAGTCACATCATTTGATCCAGATGTGGGTCTAAAACATCCTCAATCCAGACTCAGGAAACACTAAAATTTAAGACTGTTTCCACAGTGTTTACTTGGCCAAGTTGTACACGTGTTATTTTCTATTCCGGGTTTCCTTATTAAATGGAAACCTTAATGTATCATTTTGTTATTTATGGTCTACCATAAAAACTACAGGATATACAATGTGAAGAGTTAAAACTAAGGAAGTTAAAGCTTAGCATTTGGCTCTCCTGACTTTGCGTGAATGTTGCTTTATTTGTGTTAGCTCGCATGTATTTTCTTACATAAATTTACTTGCTTTATGGAAATTGTAAGAGCCGCAGGGCCGCTTTTGGCTCTCTCAGAGCTGTTAGTCTGTTACCTCCTTGCTCTTTAGAAATGATTTCATGTCTGTTTACGGCACGTCCCAGATGTGAATTCTGACCAAATGGTTAAATAAGCAGTGATTATTCTATTTGACTAGTATGAAATCTGCTATGAGGACAAGGGGAAAGCAATTATTCAGTTTAAATTGCTTTAAATCCTCGTTTTGTTTTAAATCCTCGTTTTGATGTTGTAAAAGACTGGACGGGACTTTTCCGCACAAACCTGTTCCGCACGTATTGCTCCATCCCTGAACTGAGCTGGGCAGCTCCAGATGCCCTGGAGAAAGAGAGCTGTGCGCTCCCTCTGCCGGCATCCAGGATCGGCTCCTTCTGCTCCTGGGGCGATCAGCGGCTCAGGGAACCCCTCCTGCCCCTGCCTGGTTACACCTCTCCTCAGGCTCTGTCCCTGGCCCGCACCTTAGCCCTGACGCGGTCGTTCAGGAAGAACAGAGAAAAAGAGAGTGAAAGATGAAGGAAGGAAGGCAGGAAGGAAGGAAAGAGTAGGAGGGAGGGACAGTGGAAGAGAAAGAAAGAAGGGAAAAAAGGAAAGGAAGGGAAGAAGCAAGGAAATAGAAACACAAAAAGAGAAGGAGAAAGAAGAAAAAAGAAAAAAGAAAAAGGAAGAAAAAGAAAATCTTGCTAGGGCAAAGGGGGGTGTAGGGGTGGAAATAAATCGCTGGTGGGAGAAAAGAGGAAGCAATATTGCTTTATCTGACAGCAGTTTATAGTTAGATCAGTTTAGTGGTAGCATCAAGCTGCATCCTTAGATAAGAACAAGACAGTTTAACTTTAGCTGCATGTTAAACATATAAAAAGGGTGAAAAGTTACTTGTCAGAAGGAAACTAACAATGTGTAGGGAAATGCTAATTTCCAGTTACTAGAAGAATCACTAGCAGTAATTCAAATAGAGATATGAGGTATATACTTGAGAGTGCTAGAAAAGAACAGTATCTTCAGAGTCCTTGACTGGAGTTGACTTTTGTGTGACCAAACTGCAAATGAAATGTCTGCTTTAGATATCAAGTATTTTAATTTATTCATTCCTGGTATAACTCTAAAACATCTTATTTATCAGACAACATCTTCCATTTTCCTATTCTGCTGCATTCCTCTCTTCAAGCACAATGTGGATGGAAACAGAAAACCCTAAAGCAAGGGGGAGAGAAACTGCAAGAAAAAATAGCCCTGAAAAAATATATTCGTGCTTCTAAACTAGGTTGAGTTTTGGTAGGACTGCTGTTTATGCTTCCATTATGAGAGACCCAGATCGACATTCTTGGATGATGGGTACAGTTCTAACATGCAGCGGTCACTAAATTAATATGTTCTGCCCTCTCCAGGACTCTTTTTCTTTCCTCATCACTCTCCTTGCTTTTTCTCTTTTGCTTGGGGAAAACCAAGAGATAGACCCTTCTTGTCTGGATGTATTGTCATTTTTTTCTTTCCTGGCTCACCTTGTTTCTGTCCCTTAGTGCCTCTCTTTTTCAGCTCCTGTCATTTCTCTCTCTGGAATAATTGCTAAACTGATATTAAAATTAGCAAGGTGTTTCCAAAGCAGATTGTGGACCATAGCAAAGATAAAATGCGGGCTTGCAAGAATGAAATCAAGTGCTGTGTAAAACAGACAAAATTATAGCACTGTTACAGTGCTACTTATGTTATACAGTGATTTATGTTGTTTTTCTGGTTTTATGTTCTGTCCAATGTAATGCAAAACATAATGCTGAAAATTACCTATTTTGCGGTTATTTCAAGCAGGCCTAAGATTTGTATTCACTTACTGCTCACAGACTTACATTTTGTATCAGTGCTGCAGAAATGGAAAAAAAGATCTTTTGGAAGACAGCTCTATTGTGAGCTTTGCTAGATTTTTTTTCTGGTACTCTTCTAATTTACATAACTTACAGGTGTGCCTGAAAATCAATGTAGTGATCAGATACCGAAATCATGTACCTGATTACGGGGCAAAAAATTATGCTCAGTCTAGTCTAAACAGGAAAGGAAAAGTTAGGAGGAATCAACTGGAGCTAATGCATAAAATTTGAATGGATTTTGCTCTTATTTGTGACCCCTTAGAGAAATAAAGATGCCTTTATTTATTTTTTATAGGATTAGCTTAAACTTAAATAAAAACACTGTGCCAGTCTAAAGGAAAAAAAAAAGTCTTAATGCACCTGCACATTAAATCAATAACTTTAATTTATTTGCCCTATATTTCCTAAGAATACTTGTCTAGACAAGATCATTGTGATGCTCAGGGCTCATATTACTTATCAAAATTATTCTCAGATTTCCATGACTTCTGAATTATTAACTAAACTATAATTACTGTTGCACAGGAGTCACCGGAATATGTCTTGATTCTTTATGCCAGCTTGGGAAATTATATGGGAAAATGAGCAAAGAAGTGAATATTTTATATATTAAAATTTTTCTGGCCATTGTTTTTTGCCCAGGTTGACTAATAGCAAGTTGACAATGTATTTTATTAGTATTCAACAGGTATCGCTCAGTTAACAGTGTTCATCTTCCGAAACAAACTTGCCTACAGGCCTGTACAGGCCTGGGTTAGCAAGGCTGTCAACAATGTTCTCTTCTGTTCGCATTTTGGAGGTTCTGTCCTTATTTAGGTCTGTGCTTGCATTGTAAGCAAAGAAAAGCCTTTTCAACTTAGAATAGGTGCTANCACACATACACACATAAAATATATGTAAGAAGTTATATGAAATCGGTTTGCTAAATATTTTTCATCACTTTTGTTTAAGCTACATGAATGAGAATTGCATTTACACTTTTATTAAAAATACTTCTGACATACTTACGGCAAAGTTCACGGTAGCAGGGAACCATCAGAGGAGCTGTATTCTCTGCACCCTTGCCTTTGTTTGACTAGGTTTCAACGCTTGCCTAGTCATAATTGTTTCCTACACTCAAAGCTTGTAACACATTAAGAAGTTACCTCCTTCCTGTAATCTAAACAATGAGCAATTATGTACCTTATGTTCTAACCCAAATAAATCAAAGTTTCTTAGAGATTATGTTCTACCAAAACTTGTGCTTGTTGCCTCAGCATTTCCTCTCTACTCTCAAATACATATAAATCTAAACTATGAATGGCTTGGCTTAAGAATATCTTATTGCAGTGAGGGTTGTTTTTTGTTTGTATTTCTGTTTTGGTCTGATTTGGTTTTCTTTTGTTTTGCTCCAGATCAGTTTGAATTAAACTAAAAGAAAAAATGATCCACATGGCTTTTTTTGCAGCAATGTAACAACATTACATCTTCAGCAATACAGAAAGTTTAATGAGGTTCTAAATTCCTTGACACTGGGTTATTTTCTTTTTGGCTAGTACAAAATAGAGAAATGATATGAACAAAGACCTTCTGTATAAATTTAATAATGAATAATGTGAGTCTAAAGTAATATTTTAGGTGTTTTCTCTGAAGTGCTTTGTGCTTCATTGAAAAATCTGCAAAAGCTGGCATTCTGTAACAAGGTGCACTCTACAATCTTGTTTGCAGGAGGCTATAGCTACATCTCTTTATACCAGACATATGCATTACTCTGGAAACATACAGAGCTTTATCAGAAGACAAAAATGGAAAACAAGGTTCTAAGAAACTCAGTTTCACAAATGAAGTGATGAATAGTAAAATAAATTTAAATAGAAGGGTATTGAAATATTTTTTAAAATGCATTCAATCACCCTCTCTAATGCTTGGGTTAGATGAGAAAGATTTGTTTTTTTCTCAAAAACTAGTAGTTTGACTGTTGACCTACTCCACTGAATTCCATTTCACATTCCAGAAGGTAATGATAAATGTAATTGGAAAATAATTAGAAATTCTAGATTCGTTTTGTGTGATATCTGATCTGCTGCTTAATTTAACCTAAGTTACACTCAAATGTTTAAAATCTGACTATCTTTTACTCTTTCACATATTAAGGAGCTGACGCAGCATCCGTAAAGATTATCTGCTGCATAGAGATGAAAAAAGCAATTTCATACATGTTTGAAACACTTCTGATGGAACAGAAGTTTCTTTTTTTTGGAAGACAGAGAGGCATAAGCAGAAATGCATTAACTACTTTGTTTCATACTGGATTTAGTGCAAACAACAGTCACATTATCTCCTGTTTGAAATCTTAACTTTCATGAGGATGTGCAATGTTTCTAATTTATAAAAGTTGCCTTTTGAATGCATTTGGCTTAGGTGTATACAAGGAAGAAGAAGGGGCCAGAATGACATCCTGTGTAGGATGGTGCTAATGTGTGAGGAATCAAGCTATGCCAACCTCTCTTCCACAACCAGCTGATGATCCATCATGCCAATATTCCCCACTTAATTATCCTGCAGCTATGATTCAGAAACTGGAAGTAAGTCTTGGCAGAGCCAGGACACATGTTATGCCATGAACTGTATGAAATACAGGCATGTTTATGCCCCAAACACACTCAGGTCTGAATGATGAATCCTCTCCTCAGCTGGCCTTCCTAGTACTTCTCCTAATATTGTCCAGACACTAGTATTTTGTGCCAAATCAGCAAAATATGAATTTAGCCTCCACTCTAAAGAAATCTCATTACAGCAGATTTAATAAGAATTTAAATAATAAAAGTACTGCTAACTACCACTGATATGCCTCCTCATATATATAAAGGGTTTTTTTCCATGGTTTAATACCTCAGGTACAGCTCTGTAGATAATTCTTGCTACTGAGTAAACAGAGCACAGATTTATGCCAGCTTGCAGGGAAGAAGCTATCTTATAAACAGCTGGACAAGTGTTATAAAAGCAAGTTCTATGACCACAAGACAAAATATCTTCTTTAGCCTGAGTGACGAAGATTTTATTTTTGTAGGACTATATTTTTTGCCTGCAAAAAAGACTCAAGTAGGAACTGTACTTCTGGAAATCATTTTAACCAATAGTTCAGCTGAATGTTGTTGGGGCAATCAACAAACCATGTAATTTCCCACAATAATAATAGGCTGTTTTCTGAACGGTAAATATTCATGGTACATTCATGAATCTTTGAAAAATATATCTCTGCAGTGGCAAACGAAGTTATGTCAAAATAACCATAGCATATGGTAAATTTTCAATATTTCTAGATTAATTTCCTTTTTATATTTGTTCTATGAGAAGAAATTATAGTTTGAACAGCTGTGCTGAAATACTGAGAAATAATTTTTGGTGGAAAATTGACAGCAATCTTGAAGTGGATATCAGTTGGGTCTGACATATGAATTAAATAAAAATAATAGCTGGACTGAAAATTGCATTGGGCCACAGTTCAGTTTGTCTTTGAAGCAATCCTATGTATTGCTTCTTTGATTTCTATAAAGTCTTTTAGTTGTTATAGTTACAGAATATGAATTTTATGCATGCTTCCGANTCTCCAGGACTCTTTTTCTTTCCTCATCACTCTCCTTGCTTTTTCTCTTTTGCTTGGGGAAAACCAAGAGATAGACCCTTCTTGTCTGGATGTATTGTCATTTTTTTCTTTCCTGGCTCACCTTGTTTCTGTCCCTTAGTGCCTCTCTTTTTCAGCTCCTGTCATTTCTCTCTCTGGAATAATTGCTAAACTGATATTAAAATTAGCAAGGTGTTTCCAAAGCAGATTGTGGACCATAGCAAAGATAAAATGCGGGCTTGCAAGAATGAAATCAAGTGCTGTGTAAAACAGACAAAATTATAGCACTGTTACAGTGCTACTTATGTTATACAGTGATTTATGTTGTTTTTCTGGTTTTATGTTCTGTCCAATGTAATGCAAAACATAATGCTGAAAATTACCTATTTTGCGGTTATTTCAAGCAGGCCTAAGATTTGTATTCACTTACTGCTCACAGACTTACATTTTGTATCAGTGCTGCAGAAATGGAAAAAAAGATCTTTTGGAAGACAGCTCTATTGTGAGCTTTGCTAGATTTTTTTTCTGGTACTCTTCTAATTTACATAACTTACAGGTGTGCCTGAAAATCAATGTAGTGATCAGATACCGAAATCATGTACCTGATTACGGGGCAAAAAATTATGCTCAGTCTAGTCTAAACAGGAAAGGAAAAGTTAGGAGGAATCAACTGGAGCTAATGCATAAAATTTGAATGGATTTTGCTCTTATTTGTGACCCCTTAGAGAAATAAAGATGCCTTTATTTATTTTTTATAGGATTAGCTTAAACTTAAATAAAAACACTGTGCCAGTCTAAAGGAAAAAAAAAAGTCTTAATGCACCTGCACATTAAATCAATAACTTTAATTTATTTGCCCTATATTTCCTAAGAATACTTGTCTAGACAAGATCATTGTGATGCTCAGGGCTCATATTACTTATCAAAATTATTCTCAGATTTCCATGACTTCTGAATTATTAACTAAACTATAATTACTGTTGCACAGGAGTCACCGGAATATGTCTTGATTCTTTATGCCAGCTTGGGAAATTATATGGGAAAATGAGCAAAGAAGTGAATATTTTATATATTAAAATTTTTCTGGCCATTGTTTTTTGCCCAGGTTGACTAATAGCAAGTTGACAATGTATTTTATTAGTATTCAACAGGTATCGCTCAGTTAACAGTGTTCATCTTCCGAAACAAACTTGCCTACAGGCCTGTACAGGCCTGGGTTAGCAAGGCTGTCAACAATGTTCTCTTCTGTTCGCATTTTGGAGGTTCTGTCCTTATTTAGGTCTGTGCTTGCATTGTAAGCAAAGAAAAGCCTTTTCAACTTAGAATAGGTGCTAACATCTCAAATCTAGTAAATTTAGAGGGTTAAATCCATATGTGATTTAAGATACTTCTGTGAAAATGTACCAGGATTGTATTAGACATGTAAATTAATAATTTTCCCTTAAATCTGTATAAATGTGGGTGCAGGTATATGTCTACACACACATACACACATAAA